>VWZK01000980.1:129351-146865 GCA_013396935.1 Baryphthengus martii
ATTCTGTGATTCTGTGATATGCTGCTTTCAGTGTGTAAGTGACCTACTGTCCCCATATACTGCACAAAGCTCCAGCGAGGACATCCTCTGTGGTGAACAAAAGCTAAAGGAGAGGTCAGGCTGTGCAGCCTGACACTACCTTTGGTTAGGAAGTGTCCCCAGGTGGTAGTGGACTGAGGTTCCCCACAGGTGAGACCCACTCTCCCTCCTCCTTCCACGACCACTGATGTTTGAGGAGCTACATATGCTAAGTCTCTTTTGGGATTTGGCTCAAGGCCTCTGCTTAAAAAACATGCTACCTAACAATAATGGTAGCCCTTTTATTTCCTACCAAGCCACTTAAACTAAATCGAGTATCATGCAAAATGAGCACGACTCAGTGGTCCCAAACCAATGGAAGTTTTATTTCTGCCCTGAAAATTAAGGCAGAGCCGGTACCCAATGCCCTTCCCTTGCCACACATTGTGACAAATCACTTCTTCAGCAAGAACAAGCCAGGGGAGCGGCAACATCCTCAGGAGAGAAACAGTCCCTCACTGCAGGAATGATCAGAGTACGAACTTGGCAAGGTCTTTGGGGGTGGGGGGATGTAGGATTTATTCATTAAAAAAAGTATTTTAAAAAATTGAATGAATTATTTCAAGCTTTTATATCACTCAAGCATATCCCACAAGAAACATATTTCAAAACTATTTCATTTTGAATCTCCCTCAGGCATATCTACAGGTGTTCACAGCTGTACTATGGCTACCAAGAATAAAGCAGGACTGCTTTTTATGGATAATTTGTTTAGAAGAGGGGCTATTTAATTAGGACAGACCTGGAAATTAATGCCAGCAGACACTGCTCTCCTGACTGATCTCCAGATCAAGATATCAACTTTGTCCTGCCCAAAAGCATCAGAAAGTCTGTTGTGAACAAAATACCTCTTAAGACCCACAGATAACGGACAGGGAGATGGGTATAGGGCATGGTACCCACGCTGCTGATGGGTTCTGCAACCCCCGCACACAGCGCTGTCCTTCACCTCACAGACAACTGATCACCCTCCCCTAAGCATCTCTTACATGTTCTTGTTGCTTTTGAAACATCAGGTACCAAATCAACCTTTTACTTTCTATTATATTCACTGTAGCTTGGTAAAGAGACCTTCAATAGGGACAAGTGGGATTTTTTTTTTTTCAGGAAAACGATCTTTTGGTTTAGCAGGATGCAGTATAGGGGCCGTTACACCTCTGCCCAAAACCTTTCCTCTGATATCATTTGTTATCTCCACAATTGTATCAAAGGGTGATTTTGGCGGAGATTATGATTTTTTCCCTCCTTAGAAACTGGATCCGTCTGTGATCTCGCTTTCTGAAACGGCCGTTCTTGCCTTTGAAGTGAGGAAATGTGTTCTGGGCTGGTTCCTCTCACTCCCACTCCCAATCATACTTGAAACGATGAGCCTTTTTTTTGAATGTACAGTCCGTATTCCTGTGGCGTAACGCAGTCCTAATCACAGAAACCAATATAAATCATCCCAGAAATGTTACCAGACGGTACATAACCACCTTCAAATTGAGAAAACTTGATCTGCATGAGCATAGCTTAGCTTTGTTCTGCACACACCTATCTCTCACCCCTGCTTTAGCTCTGGTACCTCCAATGAGAACCACTGAGCTGCAAGCCCTGCTGGCTCAGCCCTTGGGTAGGAAATGGCTTCACGCCATGGTTCTGGGCACCTTCATGTTTCAGCAGGAGGTGAGGGCTTTGAGAGTGGTGGGAAGCAATGACACACCTAGATAACCTAGCAGGGCGGACCCTGGGGCAGGGGCCACATCCTCGGGTGAAATCCTGTCCCGCCGAAGTCCATGGCAAAGCTCCCACTGACTTCAATAGGGGTCAAATTCCACCCACTGCTACTGGTCCTTGTCTTTTATTTACAGTGCATTTTATGTTTGTTACTCTTGTTCCCTGTCCAAATTTTTGTGCCTTGACCGTATTGTATTTTCAAATAAAATTAGATACTCTTCCTCCTTTTATCTAATGGTTAACATACCTATTATACCAGGTTGATAGATTTCCTTCCCCATTAATAACATTTTTAAAAGGGACATTCTTCAAAACAATCCCCTAAGAAAATAAGCAATCTTGCATCTGGTTAACAGCAAAAAGTAAATCATAACAAACATCTGTCCAGCTAAACATAAAACACCACATGTAAAAATAAGCTGCCAGGACACCATTTTACACAAGCAGTACTATCACTTCCTAAACAATTACAATTTGTTTCAGTTTCCGAAAAAAAAACCCAACACTCCTTATTTATTTCAAGGCCTTGCTGCTCCTGAGAATTTTCTTCTTTAATTTGTAGAAGAGCATAAAATCAAAGCTGATTATGCAGAACAAGGAGTTTTCTACTAAGGAAAGAAAAAAAACACAAGCCTGACCCTGCAGAACATCCAGTGAACTTCCCAGAGGAAGCAGAAGCAGAAATCCCCACTCAAAATTGTCCCATGTAAGCTTACACCCCTTCCGAAATATGTGGAAACCGCTACTGCCATCAGGACGTCTGTAATATCCTGGGGACAGTCTTATTTTTCCCCAGTATCCTTTTGGTCTTCAACAACTGCATCTCCTGGACATCTGCACCATCACTGCTACTAGTCTGCAGAACAAAGAGCTTGTGCTTATGCCATGTTGGTGTGTATGGCAAGCAACGTGGAAGGGGTTTGGCCCTCTATTTTTAGTTTACACACAGGTCAGCTCCATGAACAAGTATGCAGTGATGGTGCCAACTTTTAGATCAACGCAAAGGAAACAAACCCGTTTGGGAGCCCTTTCCAGAAGGCTGATTTTGCTACTTCCAGACTCAAGGTAGCTTCATTCACGGAGAAGTCCTACACAGAAAAAAAAATAAGAGGTGGAAAACCTGAACTCCTACTACCGCCGTGAGCATTACAGATATTTTGGGGGTGTCAGAGTTGACTGCAGACTCCTAGAGGCAAAGAGGTTATGTTGTAAGGGACCCAACCAAAACCACCCAATGGTTTTTGAAGCACCGTTCAGAAACACAGGAAAGTCAAGAGTCACCAAGGCAGGTCAGCCCTGAGTGCACTCTATTACATTATAACGCAGGAACCGTGTCAGCTATGCCCTTACAAAATGTCTCGCCTTGGAAAATCTCCAATGTTTTGTCACATTACTCTGCAACAAATGACACAGCAGAGACAAGATGGCTGCAGAAGATGCTGAACTTTCAACACAGACATTTGAACCCTTATCTCAAGACTTTTAGAAACAGAAGCAAAGGACGTGGCATCAGGCCCTAAGGTGTGCCTGGCTGTGTCCCCGGCTCTGTCCTCAGAGCTGCGCAAGCTGCTGTGCTGGACAAGGCAGGCAGTTTAGAAAGGACACGCTTGGAACAAGTGCTGAAAACCAGCTCGGAGGCTGTGGTTGTAACCATCTGCAGATGCTTGCCACCAGCAAAAAGGCTGATGAAAATAAAGGCACGATCAAGCCTTAGCATCATGCGAAGATGGAAGAAATCTCACCGTTAACTGTAGTAATGACAAGGAGTCCAAGCCAAGAGCTCGTAAGGGAGCTGTAATTCTGTGCACTGGTTTCACTGTGTATAAAAGGATGCTGTACTGCTGAAGTATTTCAACCAGGCAAGGAATATCTTGTCCATGTGCTGTTAAATTCTTCCCTTCCAGACTGTGATAATTTTTTTTCCCCCGCACGTATGCATGTATCTCAATATACATTCCAGAAATGTAGATTACATCAGCATATATATATGGATACTAAATGTTATATTCTTTGCCAACTCTGTCATTAAAAACCAAGATCAACCACCAGCAATACATCTGCTACTGAAAAGAAGGAAGCCATCCAGTTAAACATAAACTACACACTAAACAGAGGTAACTGCCTGTGGGTGTGCCATGTATACAAAACACAATCTTAACCACCTGCTTCAAGACACACAGCCTGTAAGACCGGGACCACATTACTCTCCTCTGCTTCTGCTTCAAGAGCAAGAGGGAGGTGGTCCTGGGGGAGAGTCCTGCCGTCACATATGGCTGGGGATGGTGCAGGTTTCTGTTCTTCAAGCTCCTGAGCATTAAGGGCATTTCCAAGGCAGCGTCTCCCGCTCTCCTCCAGGTGCCTCAAAGCCCTGGAGAATTTCTTCCATTGGAAAAGGAGCAGCGAGATGCTCTCTCTAACCCCTCTGCCACCCACTGACCAGCAATCAGTCACTGCAAGGGGAACACCAAGTCCCACTGGACTTGAGAAGGTGCTCCAGTATTGCCTCAAGAGAACAGTGGGGTGCTGTAGCTCACCCGCCTGCTTTCCAAACTGTCATAGCTAGTGACTGTACCAAAGTCAGAAATTCTCTCCCATCCCAGGACAAAACCTGAGATGGCAAAGACCACACTTTTCCCCAACTGTATACAAAGAGTCTCAACTTCCCCAAAATTTCAAAACAGGTAAACTTCAATTATTTGTCTCAATACCAGCAGAAAACTCAGTCTGGGTTATTTGTGATGATACATGAAATCCACTTTGAAATAAGTGCTTATTTTTCACCAGAATAAAGGTGGAAGGTTCTTGCTCTGAAAACCCTGAGGGGAATGCTCCAACCTCCCAGAATTCAAGCTTCTAAATCTCCAAAATGGAAGTTCAGTGATGCTCATTCTCCACAAAGTTTCAACTGCAATTAACATCAAATGCGGCACACAGTAAACCACTCAACAGACAAAAGGTTGGATAGACATTAATTCCCCTTCTTGGCTACAACAGAAACAAACAACACATTAATTTTGCGGCGGGGAATTTGATGTTAGGCTTGCTTTCCAGCTGTGGGCACGATGAAAGCCTGTGACAGGATACGAGATGAGAGTCTCCACTATCCAGGTGTTAAAAGAACAGGTTAGAAAAAATATCTGCTGGACACAAAGTGGATACAGTGCACCCTGCCTCAAAGCAGGGAAGACTCTCATGCAGCCAGACGGCACGTTTGGTTTGGCAGGGTTAAATCATGAAACCAGATGATCCTCTCCCCAGGCTGTGCACATCAGCCCTGTGGCTGTACCAGAATAATCACCCGGGGAACTGTGCTGCGAGCAGTATCACTAAAATTTCCCACTTGAGAAGTACCATCTAGCAAAAGGTGCCTTCAAGTGCTCTCAGCCCCTTTAGCCCACAGCTCAGACTTCAGCCAGTAAGGATCCTCTGGCAACCCAAAACAGTACCTAGCTGCTTGGAGGAGGAGGGCAGTGCCACATTTGCCATCCACAGCTCCTCAGGGATCAAAAAGTTAAGGAGTTGTCTTCCTGCCTAGCTGATAAAGGGCATCACACCTCTCTCATTACATGAATCATTATTTTCTGATGAAAGAGCATCTAATTGAAAAGTCTCCCACCAGCTCTAGCACAGTCTCCTCGAACAGTTCCTCAGCATGGCTTCAAATTACACTTTGCAAGAAAATTGCTTGATTTAACTCCCTCAATTTGTCATAAAACCCGAGGGGATCTCTACTGATAATTAGACTTCCCAAATAAAAGCCTGAGACAAGACTGCCAGGGATCTACTCGAAGTGACACATCGTCCATAATCCGCCAGGGACTCAGCCTTGGTATCGAGCAGAAAAAAAAAAACGTATGCTCTGGGAAACAATATTAAGTAAGTGAGTTTCTCTCTTCTCAAAGCCAGATAAAAAACAAAGACAAAACTTTGCTTAGTCAAAATGCCTTGTCGTGTCATTCAGCATGTTCCAATCATGGTCCTTGGACAACAGTCCTTGGAAGAAGGTGTGAAATGTCCCTTAGGAGATAAGGAAGCAAGTTAGAGATAGAAATTGTTTGGTTATTAAATCAAAAAAGAAGGAGCCCCAACCTTCATACAGAACAACAAACACCATCCTGCACAGACACTGAATACATCCAATGAGACAGACTGATAGACGGAAGGAAGGAAGAAGGCTTCCGTGAACATCAACATCTCACTAGGAGGAAGGACACAGCTGAGTGGGGATTTTCAGGTGTGGACAGGGGGCATATCAAAGTGGGTATAAATCAGTGGATTTTGCTACATTCCAGAGCAGTGGGGAGCAGGTGGAGGCCAGCAGGTAGCTCCTGGTGAGCAGTGGCAGCTGCAGCTGGAAGCAGTGCCAGCCACGCGACAGCAGAGGACACTGGTTGCCCCCACCCAGCGATCTGTGAACATCCTGCTGAACAATGCGCCAAGACCATGCACCAGGGTTTGGCTAACCCGTGGACCAGCATGTCCACTTCTTCAAGGAGGAAGAGGACCAGAAATTGTATGTGGCCAAGTCTCAGGGCTCCCTGTGCCTTGCACCCGTATGACACTAGGCTTCTGAGAAAGGTTTTGCTCTCCTCAAGTAACTGTGTGTATAAACGAAGTGTCCAAGGTCAGGCTGGACAGGGGTTTGAGCAATCTGATCCAGTGAAAGATGTCTCTGCCCATGGCAGAGGGGCTGGACTAGATGATCTTCAAAGGTCCCTTCCAACCTAAACCATTCTAAGATTCAATGAAACATCAAATTATGCTACATCACTCCTTTGGCCTTACACAATCAAAATAAAAGTAATTAGGAAGTAACTAGAATATATGTTCATTAATCCAGGAGTTTTTCCACTGATTTGGTGGCCATTCTTAAGGGCTTGCCCCATACAGATATCAGAGTCAGACCTGTCAGCTCTGCAGCCTCTTGTGGCTGTTGGATAGTGGCCTGACACAGCAGAAGAATTGGGAAAAATTTCCCTTTTATGAAGAAACTGAAGTTAATTTTTCATTTTAACAAACCATCTGCATTCAAAAATGTGTAACAACCTTCTGAAGGCACTTGCACAGCTATGGATCTAATGCTAAAACTTTCTAGAAACGCCTAGTGTGAAAGAAGCTAAAACATTTGCTTTCAGATCTACTACTCCTGCGTTCCAGTCATAATTCAAGCACTGGGGAGGGACCAGCTCCTTCCAAGCCCCATGTGTTCATCACTGCAGGTGGAAACAAGCACTTGACACGCGCCTCAGCTGGTGTGTGCAGCCACGTTCTCTCCTGCAGCTGAGAGGATGCTGCGTCTGCAGTTTCAGGGGTGGGTCTTGACAACTGCCAAGCGGACAAATCATTCCCATGGGAGGGTTCTTCAGGAAGACCTTTCCCCAAGAGATGATGCCATGATGCATATCAGATTAAAAGCAAAGACTGAATGCTACATTCCAGTCAAATTAGGATTGTCACTTCACTGCATGACCCACTGACCGGAGTCAGTCAGCACTGAAGGAGCCAACGGCACATAATTCAGGGTGGGGTCGCTGACACCCCTGCTGTCTGGGAACACCATGAGGAGCAGAGCAACCCACAGGAGGAAGCCTTAACTGAGACAGTCTTGCAGCCCAAACCAAGGCAAAGGGAGATGCGGAGCACCGACAGTGGTGCAACGCTTCCAGCATAACTGGGATATGGCAATGACCCAACTCCTTGACGGTTAATGACAGCCCCCACGTCTTCCCGCCAGTCGATGACACATGCCTCATCACGAACCGCTGCTTGGGGTTGGGAATTGGGCTGGGCAGGGTAGTGCAGAGTCCATCTGCCAGGACCACAGGATACGTCTGCGTCTGTGTAGTCTAGACAGACACCTACAGCAAAAGAGGAGTTGAGGACGGTGCAAAGTGGTAGAAGAGAGGTGGTAAAGCATGATGCTGTGTGGAGGAGAAACAGAGGGGAAGTGATAAAAGCCATCTGCCACCCCACATTTGAGGCAGGGGTAACCACGCTCTGGGAGCGCATCCAGCACTCCCAGAGATGATGGACACCACACTCATCACCCAGCCCGCGGGGAAGCGCCGCTCCTCCGGCCACCCCTCCCTGTGTCAGGGCGGTGGGAAAACACTTTTTGCCTGAGATCAAACCATCTCAGCCACGACCGCCCACTCTGGCTCTCCCAGCCCTGCCAGGGCTGCTACCTGTGGTGCCTCCAGGCTTGCAACAAGCTGCTCACATTGCATCATCTTCCCACCTTCCCCCTCTTCCCAGGCCCTCCGCAATATTCCTGGCCATCATGAGCAGAGAAGACAGCTAAAAACGGGCAAGTATTTAGTAATAGCAGCGACACAGAGTTTGGTTTTTTTTGTAAACACTACGAGCAGTTTCCATGGCAGCTTCACCCACACACTTGCCTGCTTGCTGTTACAACTTCTACGCGGCTCAAATCGCCCGCTTTCACTTCAGTGTTTGACTCAATTTTGCCAAGCTCTGCAGTTCTTCAGTCCCACACACAACCAGAGCTAGTAAAATTCTCTATTCAAAAGGATGGGAGCACCCAATTAATAAAAAGAAAAAAAAAAAAGCATATAAAATGGGATTATGGGTCTGACCGTAGGGAAAAAAATGCAGTCTCAGAAGTGGTTTGCAAATAATCCCACAAGCCGTCGCTGTAAAAACTTTGCAGCTCCTAAGCGCTGATGGATTTACAACAAAATGCCTCTGAAAACTGCACCCATTTTAGGCATTTAAGCCGAAAGTAAGTACAGAGCATGGTTAATGCTACAAAGCTGATGCCTGACCAGTCGGACTATAGGGTAACCAACCACTCCTGTTTTCACACAGAGGTATCAGAGCCCAAGTTTGATATATTCTACCTAAATAAAATCTTATCGGAAAGGAGGTACAACACTGGTGCAGAATTACATTGCACAGCAAGGCAGGTGTGGACTGTGTTTACTTTGTATAAATGCTCTTTTTTTAAGCCGTTCAACTCTCTCCGCTGCTCTTCAATGCCTGTGCTGCAGGAGAAGAGGCTTCAGCCTCAGGTTTGATATGGGGTCCACAGAGCCTCCTAGCCCCCCAGGACTTGTTGCAACACGGGAGAGCAATGGGAAGGTTGCAACGTCAGAAACGAGGGTAACTGGCAGTGCTCGAGGTTAAGTCAGTGTCACCAAAGAGGTTGTTGTCTAAGGGGAGTTTTGCCTCCATCGAATCCAAATATTCAAGGCTGCACAGATGCTGATGGCGAAGGGCTGGGGAAATGTCCAAGCACAGCCAGTCTCTTATTTCCCAGAATTATAGAATACCAGGTTGGAAGAGACCTCAAGGATCCTCTGGTCCAACTTCTCTTGGGAATCTATCAAGGTCTAGATACTTAACTCAAGACTTTGTCAAAGAGTGAGAAAAGGCTTCCCGCTCCCACCTGGGACTGCATCAAGACTTGCTGAAGGTTGCTGGTGGTTGGTGCGTCGTCGTCCCCATCCCGAAAAAGCAAAAGCAAAGATGACACTCTCTAGATGAACCAGAAGCCAGACAAGCAGCTGCATGTTTCAGGTCTCACTGCTAACAATGCCTCGCAGAGGGACCCTGGACAATGCCTCGCAGAGGGACCCGAGGGTAAGGCTCCAGGCAGGACATCCCAAAGAGGGATTTGTGCAGAAACCTCTAACTATCACTAATGGATGTGATAGCTGGGGAATAGCAAGAGTGGGGATGGCGCAGAGGTACCAATAGGTAAGAAATGCAAAAGGCTGGCAGGTCTGGCTGAGGCCACTACAAAATACAGTGCAGACTCAGCTCTTCCTTTTGCACAGGAGAGGCATCACCTTACAGACAGCCTTACGGTTTGTTTTGCTGTGTGTGCAGCAGAAAGCCAGCTCTCAGCTCACATATCTCTGTGAAGGGAGCTTGTTCTAGCTTGCTCAGAAGCACAAGTCAATTTACAGAAGAGACTAACTCTCATGAGCAAAAAAAAAATATTTGCCATATACTTGTCAATCAACCTCGTCAGTCTAGTAGCTGTTCAATTTGTGGGCTAAAGATCTTACTCAGATTTCTAATTTTATTGTAATCCTAGAATCATTTTGGTTGGAAGAGATCCTCAAGATCATCAAGTCCAACCATTAACCCAGAACTGCCAGGCTGCCACTAAACCACGTCCCTCAGCACATTTACACATCTTGTAAATACCTCCAGGGATCATCATCTGTACCTCCCTGCTCCTTATGCAGAAGTCTGGTCTGCCCCAAAACCTGCACCTGGAACCCAGTCACATCCAGCACATGCTCCTGTTGAGGGATGTTATACAGCTATCTGCAAAAACTATCGCGCCCTCATCAGAAAAAAAGTATAGTATTTGGAGTAAGCATACACTTTTTATTGGGATAAAAAATTACTAATACCATTCAGTATGCTAATAAATTTTAAAAACCTTACTATATTTTTCCACGTTGTCATTCCACCATCAAAGGAAATCACGCTTAATTATATTTACAGGGGCGGGAGGTGGGTACATAGAGAGACCTAAATACGACAATCTCCAGGAGATGTTGCATTATACATTTCACATATTTCTCTGAGCACGTACAGTGCCATCTCTCCCCACGTCACTTATCTAGAACAAGAAACTTTGAAGTATAAAACAAGCTCTGCCACTGCTAGGCTCTTTAAGCGACTGCGGGAAGGAAACAAACTACTGTCTGTAAATATTCGCCACAGTTTCACAGCACTGGGACTTGGAAAAAGAAATACGGGCGATTTGAAAGCAAAATAACTATTAAACAATGATAATTAGCATTTTCCCCCAAGGGTCTTAAGAGCAGCATGAAAAGCAAAGTTGCTGTTGTGCTTTTGATGGTGCCCCTGCACCACACTGTTCTGCTCTCCAGGTACTTCCTTCGAAGGAAAAAGCAGGTTCAAAAGTACTCTCACATCTGTGACAGTTTATCTGGAGTGGCTAAAGCACAATAGTGTGGCTTCATCACTTACACAAGTTTCCTTGAAGGATATCCTTGTGCTTCTCCCCACGCCAATCAGGTTATGAGGGGTAGGATTCCTCTCAACTAGCTTTAGCTGAATCCAAAAGAAATGTTTGGGCTTAGGGTATCATCCTGCCCCTCTCTGTAACCAACAGGCAGAGACAAGCATCTCCAAGTATAAATTTATTCCTTCAGAGGAGAGATGGGAGGAATGACCCTCCAGAGACACTTTCTTTCCCCAGCTATTGCAGGCATCTACGAAAGCTCCACCAGAAATTCAGACCACACTTCAAGCCAGAAAACAGACTGAACCTAGTGCTAGCAGAAGCAAAACCACCTCTGTGGAGTCTGAACTGTCTTTCTGTGCGTGGTTAATAAACAGAAAGATGTAAAAGTCTCTGAACAGTCTTTTGGGGCTTTGGTAGCTCCAAGGTCCACTTCCCTCATAAGAACGGTGACTCCTTCGAACACTTGTGTTCCTCAAAAATAAGAGTTTTCTGAACAAAGCCTTGGATTTCAGGACTGCCTGAGCACTGAGCCCAGCACCTTCACAGCAAAACATAAGCAACTGGAGAAGAGCAGAAGCAAAATGTTTAACTGTTATGCTTTTCATTCCATTGCTTGTGTTGGTACCTTTTCTGAAGTGAAAAGATGATAGAGGCCAAATTCCCAGAAGGTCTCATTTCCAAAATCTCAACAAAGATCTATTGTTTTCCTCCTACAAGATGTGGCACCTCCACCCTAACCCATCATTCAGCTGCTGACTTCTGGGTGTTCCGCTTTCTTCTTGCTCAGGGTGCCAGAACATTTCGTTCCTTTCTTCCAGCAGACTGCACAGCCAGAAAGGTCCTGCCTAATACTCCTGTGGTCAGCATGGGTGGATACACAATGGTACGGCACCTTTGAACTTCACACCTGTTATCAGCCAAGTTCAGGTAGTGACTGGAAGACAATTTTTAAAAACCTGTTTTCATTCACTTCCTTTTTTACACACAGCATCCATCGTGCCTTTCTTCAGTCGGTGGCTAAAACTGTGGTGGACAAGTTAGTCAAGTTCTCAATTACATGATTTTTTTTTTCCCTACCGTGACAATTATATTATACGCTCATCGTCAGTATCTCTTCATAGCTACACGATTCTTACTGCAAACTTGCAAAAAAACCTTGCTGCTCTAGGTAAAGCAAAAAAAGCAGAGGGGGTGATTTTGCTGTATTTTTCTTAATGGCCTGCTCTCAGCTTTCAGAAGATGTAAGCACACTAACCAGTCTGATGCACGGACTGTCACTGCAAAGTGAGACAAAGAATAAACATTGTCACAACATAAAATTTACAGGTCACCCTGCAACAGCATCCTTTGCCTGTGAATTATCTCCTGTGGGTCATCAAATAGCTGTCAGGCAGCTTACAACTCCGAGTGGAGTTTTAATCAGCGATGTAAGGATGAAAGACTACACTCTGGTTACCTGAGCTAACTAATCCCCTTGAATATTTTTGTAAAGATACATCACACTATTTACTTTGCTAGCTGAAACCGCTTCAGAAGAGAGCCACTGTAACAAAATAACCTAGTTCTACAAACTCAACAAGGTGGTTTTTCCAACCAGTTTATTTTAAGAATCTCTGCCTCAATGAAGGCATGCTCTTCTTCAGCTTAAGGAAACAGTTCACTTATCAAATAGCAGTAATTTCTTGCACAGTTAAGTCTACCCCTGCCGCATACACATTCAAATAAACCTCCCACATCAGCATTTGTAAATGAAACCACTACCAGCATTATCAGCAGTTTGATTTTGTTACGGTTTATAGTTTGTACTAGTTTTTTTTTTTTCCTCCTTTCTTATTTTGTAGAATTGTTTTTTTTCTTACTGACCCCAGATTTCCCAGGAGGGCCTTCTGTTCCCTGGTTATCCACAGAGTTACATCATCTCCCAACCCAACTGCAGAAGGAGTGAGTCTGGGGAAGCAGATCCTTTGGAAGCAAGTTCGCCCAAGCCCTAATCTCAGCAGGCTTTACCCATGAAATTAAAGAGTGATTTTTCACGGCATTTCTTTTATAGCAATGGAAAGTGGCACAACACCACACCCCACAAACACCCTACAGCCAAAGCAAATTCACCTTTTGTTTAATCAAACCACTGACCCAACGTGGTTCACTGCAGACATGCAGAGCAGCACCAGATAAGCGTAGACACTGGTTTTCCAATGGCTCCAAACACAAGAGCTGCAGAGGTAAGCATCTGCAAATGCTCGATACCTCCACTGCCTTCTATCTCCCAGACATCATCACCCTCTCCGATCCACGCACTGAGTTATCTGTGCAGCACCCAGGACCACTTTGCTCAAACGCTGCTAATTCAAGTTAGCAAATATGTCCTAGAGACACAAATATTTCCTCGATTTCCAGCTGAAACTTCAAAGACATAACCTAGCTCCTAACTTGAGTTGGCAAAGACCTAGCCCTGAAGCAGCCTGTGCTACCCAGCCTCATTTGAGCTGAACCAAGCCAGAGGAGAGCTCTCTCAAGCGTATCAGCCAGAAAACTGAAGCAGAATTGCCTCTGCGGCTGGGATGCTAGAACACAGCCGCCAGCGGCAAGCTTTTCAGTAGGCACAACTGCAGCCAGAAATGATGAGCATCTACCCTACAACTCAGTTCTTCTCACCTACATTAACATACCTGGCAATGTAAGACAGCCAGGCTCACGCACAGCCAGGAATAATACGGGTCATGGCACACATGACTATTTATTTTGAGAACACCTTCCCATTTGACAGCACAGGTTCAATGAATAAATAAATGAACTAGTACAGTCTGCCCAGAGTACAAGGGACAAACCCTAGTAAAATAAAAAGCTCGTTGTTCAATTTTTTTTTTATTTATTTTTTTTAGAACTCCAGAGTGGCTTATAATAAACTTTCAGAAGTGGAAGGCTGTCAAATAGCCACTACATTTCAAGAAAAGCATAGCTCATTCAGTAAATAAGGACAGTAATTAACTGCCAATCCTCAAAACCATGATACTAAGTAAAATCCTCATCCCCGCAATTTAAAAGTTAAATGGGTAAATAATATCTGTAAGGAAAGACATAGACAAATTACAAGAATGCAGAAAATAATGAAGCAAGAGTGAATTGCAAGAGTGAACTGTACAGTTCAGAAAAGACAGCTGGGATACAAGCCTGAAAGTCTGGTGAAAGAGAACCCAAGAATTATTCCTCATCTCAAAAAAAAAGGCAGAGGAGATTTAAGAAAATCTGAAGCCAAATACTACCATTAAGGAGATAGCAATAAAGTTGGTATTTTAGGAAAACAGCAATCACGCGGATTTCTCAGAAAAAGGGGTCAAGATGCAGCATGACAGGCACTGAGCAACAGCTTAGATCAATGGGAAATTTTAATGGGGGACCCTGCTCGGCGAAGCAGCTAGTAGCACATTTTTTCCTGAACACACAAAAACTGCACCTCTACAAAAATAACGTTTTCTAAACTGCTTTTCACTTCAGTGAAAAAAAACAATCCAAACAACTTAGAAACTCAAAAATGTACCTGGAACCAAAAATCTCATAGTATTTTATTCTGGAAATTGAAATAAGCCATTTCTGTATCAGATATCATTTACAGGATTTATGACTCACCACCTTGGTGGTCTCCAGTGGAGTCAGGGACTCTGGCAAGGGCAGCAGCTGCTGACCCACCATCAAGGCAAGGCATCTCCAGCCAATGCTGCCAGGACGAGTGGGGTCCCAAGGTTTCTACAAACCGCAGTGGGATGGTGGGAGCCCCAGCTCCTGATCCCTGATACCCTAAACTGCCCAGGAACCACAGGCAGGAATCCTGCAGCTGGTGTGCATTCATAGGGTAGGTGTCAGTCTCAATATAGTTTGCCTGACCATCAGCTATGTCTTCTTTTTCTGTAGGTTTAAGTAGCCAGTGATATCGTGGCAACAGCACTATGGAGGGAGTGTTCAAGCACCAGAACAAACCCACCCGTACTGCAAACAGCCACAATTCTTCCCAAAGTCACTGAGGAATCTCGGAACTTCACAAGTTCATTGAGATAAACACTCAGACATTTATAGTGCTGACTGTTACATCCGAGCTAATCCCCCAATGCCTCCTTTTATAGTCAGTCAAAAGCAGCTTTCAGGTCACAACTCATCTGCTTCAGCATACTAGGCTGAGATGAATCACGCTCCAGGAACGTCCACCCCTCCCCTAACTGACCAGAGCAAGAGCCAGGCTGACTACCTTGGACATAGATGACTACATTTGGCCAGATTCATGCTATATCTTCAAGACCATACAGCACATAACAGATTTGCAAGGATTTTGGCCCTAGGAAAATAAAGGATGAGGACATAGCAGGTAATGGAAAAAAAAAAAAACAAACAACTCGTAAATTGCCAAACATACTGACCTAGACAGCAGAGAAGATCCACCCCAGGTTACTAACTCTAGGTCAGTACTGCCTGCAGTTGACACCAATCAACCACCCAGAACTGCTGACCTAGCTCTCCACACCTCCCAGTCTCCCAGTTCTGCTGGTCAATGCCGCTAGCTTCTACACATCCTTGGTTTAAGTCAGTGGGACTTCTTAGCTCACCCTTCAGGAGAGGCAAAGGGGCTTCGCCACATCCCCATCCCTTTGGCACCACGGTGGCTCAGCCAATAAAACTCACCTGGATCAAGCCAGCATCCACTGGACACACCTGCAGCCTCTCTTTCTCAGAGCTCAGAGACAGAGCTCGGGCATGACACCATGCAGGGATAAACCCTACCTGAATTCTAGGAGTAGACTACACAGGGGAAAGAAAAAAAGAAAAAAAAACAAACAAACAGAAAAAACACAGCAAACAACTCGACTTGGAGCTGGTTACTCCAATAACCGGTTAAATTATAGTTACAGGTTCCCTTCTTTGCCTAAGCTAATTCCTTCTGCATAGCAAATCTTTCTCTCCACGTGGAGTCAAGACCATACTGCATATGTGCAATCACACGTCTCACCCACACTCACAACCGAACTGCTTGAATTAGAAACCTAGCTGGCCTCAAGCTTCCGTTACAGCCCACCCAAAACAAGCAGGGCCTTCGGAACACATCTCCTCACTGATAAGCGTAAGCCTATGAGCAGTGAGGCTCAAAACTATACAGATCTCATCAGGGACTAAGCATCCAGTTGTTGTGCCGCTCAGCAAGTGGGTTTATTTCTAAGTCAATTTGACTATCTAAAGCAAGCATGCACTTCTCTTCAGATCACTTAAAACACAAGCTACTCAAAATACTCAAAGGTAAATTAACTCTCGAGGGCTGTGGCAAACAACTAGCTTGCTCCTTTTTGCCAGGGTCAGCATTTGCTGGTCTGCAGCCTGTGAGATTACGCTCTTTCACATTATCTAGAAAATCTGTCTAAAAGGCATTTCGGCTGACTGCTGAAGGCAACGGAGGTCCACAGAGTACCTGATCAGAAAGGTAAGTTTCTGCCTCTTCTCTTCAAGTCTTCATTGTATTTGCCTCTGCCTTGGAGGCAGCAGAGACAGCCAAGTGTCACCGAGTAACTAGCTTCAAGAAGGCAGAGCTGTTCCACTGCTCTGCGGAGGGTCCCGCAGGGCACCTATACGCATGACCGTGTCTTCCTCACTTGCCCTCATGGCTTAGAGGAGCCCACAGAAGCAGGCAGAGGGAGGCAGGGTGGCCACTGCTTCACCTGATCTTGGACATCACCATGAGGTTGCTGTGCAAAGCAAGTGCAAAGTTAGCAGTTGTAAATGACAAGTGCCGACACGCAAGTGGCAAAACCACTGAGCTAAGAGACACATAACTCATAAAGCGGCAGCATCACGATCACCTCCACTCTTCTGCCTCAATCTGCAGCTTTTGAACTCTTTTGAGTCGCAGCTGCCTTTTTGTCCTGAGTCTGGACAGCACCTACAAAAATGATGACACCCTGCTCCAAAACTAAGGTTTCTAGCAACCGACAACACAACTAACTAGCATTTCTGTACGTAGTCCAAATCTTTCTGTCCAGCCTTAGCTGTATCTAAAATTCCTCTTAAGGTTTTTTAGTTCCCCCCCGCTCCCTGTGCCACAAACATTCACACATACATAGGCAAAAAAAGAAGGAATCCATCTGTTAGTCAGGTCAGCTGCCTGTAGAACTCTGACCAAAAAAAAAAAAAAGGAAACAAGTCCCTATCTTCATGATGGGAGCAGGTTCAGACACGGCAGACAGCAGAAACTCTCAGGGTACTGGGCTGACCTGTGCGTTGCAAATGATAACCATATTCTCGGCAAATTCTCAGCCTCTTCTGCAGTTTGAAAGAGAAAGCAAAGCCCATAAGGGCAGTCGCTCAGGAGCTATCTCGGACGTGGAAAGACCATCAGGGAAACGGCCCAGGCTTTCTCCTTGACATCTGGGCCTTCCCCTCCCGGCAAAGCACGCTCTCTGTGGCGCTGCTCGTGTGCCAAAGCAAAGCAAGACGGTTTAGCCGGGAAACACGCACGCACTTAGACGCAACCAAGATCCCAGCTCTTGCCCTGGCACGCTGCTTGCTCTGGAATGGGGAAAGCCTGGCTGGAGGTGGCAATGCCCACCTCCACTGGCACAGGGTCGTGCGCCCCGGGAGCCGAGCGTGGCAGGTCCCATCCCCGCACCACGCAAAGGCCCTTCCCGCCAGGCGGGTGGGTGGCCCCGGCATTTTAGGGGATCTCACCCTTTGCAGAGGGGCTGGGACAGCGGGCGGCAGCGCGGGTTGGGGGC
>VWZK01000980.1:147065-225264 GCA_013396935.1 Baryphthengus martii
GCCGCTGCGCCGGGGCCCTTCCGGCGGCCGGGCCGGGCAGGGCTGTCGGTAACGTAGGGCTGTGCGGCCGGGCCCAGGAAGGCCGGCAGCCCCCTGGAGGAGGGGTGGGCGGAAAGCTCATCACCAGATGGAGCGTGGGAGGAGAGCCCGGGAACATCCCGGTTTAAGCGTGCCGGCGGAGAACCGCGCGGCTGTGCGCGGCCACGTGTGGCCAAGGGACTGGGAGGAGGTCACCTCCGCCCGGCAAGAAGGCGCTCGTTNGTCAGGTCAGCTGCCTGTAAAACTCTGACCAAAAAAAAAAAAAAGGAAACAAGTCCCTATCTTCATGATGGGAGCAGGTTCAGACACGGCAGACAGCAGAAACTCTCAGGGTACTGGGCTGACCTGTGCGTTGCAAATGATAACCATATTCTCGGCAAATTCTCAGCCTCTTCTGCAGTTTGAAAGAGAAAGCAAAGCCCATAAGGGCAGTCGCTCAGGAGCTATCTCGGACGTGGAAAGACCATCAGGGAAACGGCCCAGGCTTTCTCCTTGACATCTGGGCCTTCCCCTCCCGGCAAAGCACGCTCTCTGTGGCGCTGCTCGTGTGCCAAAGCAAAGCAAGACGGTTTAGCCGGGAAACACGCACGCACTTAGACGCAACCAAGATCCCAGCTCTTGCCCTGGCACGCTGCTTGCTCTGGAATGGGGAAAGCCTGGCTGGAGGTGGCAATGCCCACCTCCACTGGCACAGGGTCGTGCGCCCCGGGAGCCGAGCGTGGCAGGTCCCATCCCCGCACCACGCAAAAGCCCTTCCCGCCAGGCGGGTGGGTGGCCCCGGCATTTTAAGGGATCTCACCCTTTGCAGAGGGGCTGGGACAGCGGGCGGCAGCGCGGGTTGGGGGCAAGGCAGAGGGAGCCGAGGGATGGCGCCCTCGCAGCGCTCAGGCTGGGACCCGCCGGGGATGGCGGCCGCAGGGAACCCACGGAGAGAAAATGGAAGGGCGGCTGTTTTGGCGGGAGGGAAGACAGCCCGGCCCCGGGAGCCCTCCGCGCCACCCCGGTTGCATCATGCAAAATGGACGCTCCACGCGGGGACGCCGCTGNGACTGGGAGGAGGTCACCTCCGCCCGGCAAGAAGGCGCTCGTTCCTCAAAGGCAAGCTACGGACAACCAGGTCATACCGTTAGTTCAGCTTGGACTGAAAACTTGCTTATTTTTTACACCTCAGTCTCTCTGGGAATGAGAACTCTGGGTCTGAAGCGTCCATTCAGTTGTACTGCTCACCGTGCTCTGACAGCTGATGAACTTCTGCAGAACATGGCTGACGGTGGATACAGTAGATAAAAGTGGGCATCGGTGGACTTGAATTAGGCTTTTAACGTTGCCTCTCATAAGCACCATGCCCCCCTCAGCCAAGGAAATACAGTGTTGATGAAACTGTCACGACTGCCTCCCAAAGTGGGGCAAACAGACAAAGCTATGGACGTCGGAAGGGGAAACGTGTAGGGTCTGCGCTGGGCTTGGTTAAATCCCATTTCTGTTACTGTTCATAACGTAAGGTCTATGGTGAGATCACTGTGGGAAATCTTTAAGTGTGCTGCAGGATGGAACACCTCAAGAATGTGGATCTTGAAGAAACTATCCAAAAGAAAGTGGAATTCTAGAAAGAAAGAGAGTGATAGTTTAGGAAAGAAAACCAAATAAGTGGTGAGGAACATCTGGCTGAGCAATTAGAAAAAGGTCTGGAGATTACAGTGGATCCCAAAAGAGTTGTGAGACTACTGCATGGTACTAATGCAAAAAAAAAAACCCCAAAAAACAACCCACAACCAAAAAAACCCAAACAAACAAATCCCCAAATCTCAAACAACTATACCTCAAACAGCTATAACTTTCTTGTAGAGCATCTTAATGGAAAACGTCAAACAACTAAATCTTTCCTGTAGAGCATCTTAATGGAAACATACGTAGGATATATAAAGTAATTACGAAACTAATCAATAGTGTTGAAACCTCATCGGGAGTGCTGTGCTTATTTTGACATTTAACCCTACAGAAATATACCTGCTTGGAAAAAAAAGAGCTGATAAGAAACATATTCATTAAAGAAAAGCTGAAGGAATTTTCTTGTCCAGGGCAAAGGCAGAACAGTCCTTCAGTGAAGGGCCAGGTAAAGACGTAAACAATAAAGAAAATGTTTAATGTCAATTACGATCACAGCACGCTCATTAACAATTACCCACTGGGAAGGCTGGAGAAAATTTTGGGGTGTGCATTCACAGAAAGCCTTCAAATGATGTTTCACTGCTGTGTTTCTTCAACAGCTGCTCCATGTGAGACGAACAGCTATATCTATTGTGTTGCAGTCTGTTTCTGCCTGTCACTGCCACAGAGCGCTGGTTTATCTCCTGTGCTTATTAATAGATGCAGTTTCATAAATAAGGAGTGTGGTGGTCTCAGATTATGATTCCTAAAATTGTTCAGGTAAAAGAAAACCTCTTTTATGCCACACTGAGGTACCCAAGAACACCAGGTACAAATTAACAGGCAAAAAACCCAACCAAACAATTGTTCTGGGATTTCTCTTCTTTTTGCTAGACTTAAGGAATTCTGTATTTAAAAACAATTTGTTGCACCTTAATCATTCATTGCTTTATTATTAAACAGCTTGTTAGACCATCCTGTGGAACCCAGGAATGACATTGTTCCTGGTTTTCTCTGCTATCCTGGACTTTGTTGCTGTCATCATCCAAGTGAATAAATGTCCAGCCAACGGACAGGCTGCAGACCTGGCACAGACCAGTCATGTCTCACAGTCAGATGGTATGTAGGCACCCTGGCCTACTCAGAGGAAGTTCTGTCTGCTGATGGGGCTGCAAAGGTAACACCTGAACAAACCCGGGTTGGTTCTGAAGCCATGTGCTCAAGAGCTTGGTAGTGGGAGGTACCAGGTGGCAGTTTTCATGGTGCGTTCTCTCTGGTTATGTGAATTTTTTGCAATAAGAAAGGAATGGACTGGGAGGAAGGGAAAGATTACTCATTCTGCAGTTCAAGTTCCTTGGAGAAGATGTGGCAACATCAAGAGCTGAGCAAGCGGAATTGTCAACATCCAAGCGAGTTCCCCCAAGCAGACTTCGTGGCCAACAGACAAGGAAAAGCCTACAACAGGTCAGCTGAGTATCAGTCCCTAACACTAGAGTAAACCTGCAGCAGTGAACTTAGATACTGATATATCTGTACTACAGACATCCACAATTAACTGAAATGAGTCCCATTCCAGAACTCCTTTCTCGAGATCATCCTGACGCTCAGCCTCTGTCATTAGCTCTAAGGCTGAGATTTCTGACAGAAGGCCACCATGAAATAAAACAAGCTGCGTGAATGAAATACCACTACTAATTCCTCCTGTACCACCTACTGTTATTTAATCGAGAGGGGATATTATCATCACCTTCAGTATTTCAGTTGTATACAACTTAGGTCCATCCAGACTATTCTGGGAAGCAGATTAAAAAACCCAAGGGACATCTGGATACAGTGGCAGTCATAAGATATCCATCTCCTCTAACCTTAGGCATCTGTGGTACAGATACCTCCATATGAGCATGTCATAATAGCTTCTCTTATAATCAATGCACAAAAGCAGGCATTTGTGAAGCACAACACATAAATCTTAAGAATGGCTGCCTGGATCACACCAGTGGTCCATCTGGACCAACGTCCTGTTTCTGAGAACAGACCAAGCAGATCTGTGGGGAAACTATGATACAGCGAACACATGAAGACACTTCCTTTGAACGCTCTTTTGATCTCCAGCCATTTGCAACTGAGACAGAAATGGTGTCTTTGTATGCAGTAGCTGTTGATGTTCTTCATTTTCCATTAAATTCTCCAGATTCTCCAAAAATTCAGCATTTACAGCATCCCATGACACAAAATTCCACTGCTTTACTACATGTAGCTTCAAATACTACATTGTTGCATTTCTTTTGAGCCTGCTACTTGCGAGCTTAGTTTTTCCTGCACAATGAAGAATTGATCTCCACATCCATCTCTGTGTTTTGCAGGCTTTTATATGTCTTTAACAAATGCATACTTAAGAAGAGCTTCCTTACTAGTCTGGGAAGTCCTAACCAACTTAGTCATCCTTTCCATGGGGGCCATTTCAGGCTTTTGATTATGCTCAGTGTCCTGTCTGAACTTTTTCTCATCTTATTCTGAGGGAGATGCCTAAAGTGCACTAGATGACTCATAACCTAGAAAGTCTTGGTTGCATCCTAGACACCTACTGGGAATAGTTCCTGGTCCCATACCATCCTCTAAACCATGCCTATGTATCGCTCAAGACAGTGCTAGTTGCCCCAAGTAAAAAATTGCGCCAGGCATCTCAAAATCAGCGTGACACTGACTTCATCTATACTTGTAAGTTAAAAAAAGCTAAGGGATATTCATGGAACTTAACTACCTTTCAGCTAATTTTTCGGCACATTTTTCATCCATGCCAACTAACAGTGTCCCAAATAATCCTTAGAGACAAGAGCTGTTAGCACAAACCTGTGGCCACTCCCTGCTTACATACAACCACCCTATTTCGGAGGGTAAGAGGATTTAATAGTGTGGACATGAACCATTCTGCTCCATAAGCATTTTCTCTCTTGGGCAAGCTTAGTAGTCCAATGTAAAAGCAGGCAGTATGACTGCTCGTGGAATAGTGCTTGGGGACGTGCTCCAGTCCTGTTTGACTAAAGAGGAGAGATGTGGCTTAGATGTGTGAAATTAAATGTAAGATGAGTACTGTCTCGTCTACCTCAAGGGCATGACAGAAAAGCAAATGGGGTGGGAAGACCTGCTATGACTAAGCAGATGGACATTCCCTGCAGAATTTATCTAGCCAAGTGTGATGATGTAAGAGAACGTCTACCAGGAGAAATGGAAAGACTGTGGGGTTGGGTGGGCTTTTCAGAAGCTTTAGTTTTGCAAAGGTCAGGCACCACCTCAGCCTGAGCTCTTTCAGCATCATCTGGGTGGGAAACCCCCATGGCTACAGCAACAACTGAATACCTTCCCTTCCATAAGCATACACAGAACAGTCAATTACATGGTGTTCAAGCAAGGAACTAAGCCCTGCTTTCCAGCGGAAGGCATCACAACCTCCAAAGTTGCTACAGTGTATAGGAGGTAAAATACAGCTACAGGAGGTAAAATATCAGAGCAAGAGAGGAGCATCTGGAAGCTACACCCATTTCCTGTGCTCAGGGTCTGAAAGACAGCTCTCCTGCTTTTCAAGAGCAATGTGCCAGGCTGGATTTTCATTTTCCAAATTAGAGCTAAGTGTGCCAGAAGCAAGCACTGGAACAAAGAGACAGTGCTTTTCAAAGAGCCAAAATGCTGGTGGAGTGGTCCCTCTGAATTTTCACAGCACTTGAATCTTACTGGGAGCTGGCAGATGCTTTCTCAAAAATGATATGCTGCCAGAGCAGCAGTCCTGTGAGGTGCCACTCAGTTGGCAGAAGGTATTTGCCCCCTGTGGCAGAAGCCTCTCTCCTGAAGGGTCCACAACATTGGTTGTGGAGAAGCCACGTTGCAGCAGAGTCCATGGGCTGGAATTCCAAGCCTTGGACCTCCCAGGCCTGTGTGGGGATGTGTGTTGTGTTAGAGAAAAGCGATGCTCAACCGGGACATTTTGGTCACTCTCACATTTGCAAATAATAGCATGTTCACTAATATATCCTAGTGAGAGGTAAGGCAAGTCTCTAAAGCAGTTTTAAAACGTGCCTTATTGCAAGATACAGAATAAATCAAATGAATCCTGATGATCCGTTTATCTTGTCTCCTTTTCCTTCTCTTGCTTGGTTGTGGGAGTGACTTGCTCCTTTCCAAGTTAATCAGCCTTACAATAATAACCGCTGGCAAATACAATTACTGAAGGATAATTACAAAAAGATATTTTCATTTCAGTGGATTTTCTTTCCTGCTTTGACCAGAGTGATACTCTCATGTTTCACCCTTTCTGTTTTATTCCATTTCTTTTTTTTTCCTCTATTTGTGCATTGATGAATTCTGTACCGTTCAGGGGCCCAGGAAAATCAAAGATGCATCAAACATAACATGCAACAAGAGCTGGGCCAAGAGGTCACCTTTGAATCAGACAGTGATTTTAAAGTCCTCTTGGCCAAATTTTTTTCTTGCACTGCTGGAAACAAGGAGAGATGTGACTGCCAAGAATGGAGTGGCTCCAGACTTAACAACAGTGAAATGGCATGAAGGGTGTCCTGTGCCTTTTCATCACTTTATTGCAAATCTAAAGAGATGCCTTGGAATGCCCTTGGCCAAAGCTGTGGGAAGTGGTGGTGTAACACAAGGCTTTTTGTACTCATTTACAGCCAATTTTTATTTGAAGCCACCACCCTCAATCCCACCCTTTTCTCTGTAATCTTTTCTTAAAATAACTGGAGCTAACATCCTGTTACTACTTTGGGTTAGTCTCATTCTTAACAAAGTTATTCTTTCACCTGCTAATAAGCTTGAGCTAGTTTTCTCATTCATCTTCTCCCTCTTTCATTTTTTTTTTCCCATTAAGATTTAATGGGTGTAGCGGACTTCCTTCACAATCTTGTGTTTATTTGGGGAGAAGCAGACCATGATTTTATTGGAAATTATTAATACAATTCACGTGGTTCGTGCTCTCTGAAAGCGCCAGACATGAAAAAGACTTTTGTACTTTCTGCTCTTGAAAAGTCATTGTTTCTGGCAAAGCCATTTAGCATTTTCCAAGCTGTGAAATGATATCACTCACAGGCAAAGCACAGAAAAGACTACATCCAGGCGTGCCAGAGAATACTGAGAAATGCTAAGACAATTTTCTAGGAGAAACCACAGTGTCTGTGACATATGTTGTCCTTTTGGCTTTTTACACCTATTAAAAAGTTGATAAATAGGCTGGATTCAAATGGGCTTTCCACGTGTTGCAGAACAGGTGGGTTAGTTTTCATTTTCAGGGATTTTTAGGGGGGGGGTTTAGTGAAATCTGCATTGTTATATTTAAAGCCAGTAAAAAATAAATCCTCAGAAATAAGGTGTTCAAGACCTACAAACCATACAGCTATAAAATCTTACTATAGTTGACCGCAATCTCACTATTGACATCCTATAAATCACGTTGCATCAAGCAGATTCATCACATCTCATACGCACAGCAAGAAACTCCAGCTGATCACCTCCTGGACCCCATCCTTCTGTAGCTGAGGCTGTACATAGCTCACTCATTGGCATGACAGGACCAAACTTTTTTCCCTCTGCACCAAGTACACCTGGTTCCTGACAAGCCATGTCCCACAGGAGAAGGAGCTTCACCCCAAAAGGACTCTCATCAAAATCTGCTGCAGGACTTGCTTTGTCACAATTTTCTTCTGTGTACTGGAGATGAAGGGCCGTGTGACATCTCCTGGGAGGTCTCACCTTCACATAGATTTATGGATCTTCAGTGTCTCAAAACAAAAAAACCCATTAATGAATCAATTACAAGTGAAAGGGAAATTGTATGTACATATTTGTTTCTGTATATCTCAAGACCCAAATCAATTTCAACTCAGAATGAGGCACAGGAAGAATTTTAAGTTGGCCAAAACTATTCAGTTACTCAAACAAGAGAAAGTCATTCCAGCTCCAGCTTCCCTCCTCATCTCCCATGGTACCCTGACAAATTTCAACTGAATTTTGAGGAAAAAGAAACGGTTTAGTTCCCTTGCTCTCAGCTCATAGGCTACATCCAAGTCCTGTGGTTTTCCCATTCCCTCTCCACAGGTAAAACTCTGAGTTGGGAAACAGGAGGAAGGGCTGTTTTGCGGTTTACAAGTATGCACCAGTGTTTACAGTGTGTGTGTGAAGGCGGAAGGTGTTGACTGGGTGTTCTTTGCATTCCTGGACCAAAGGACACTGGTGATTGAGGATTTTTTTTCTCGTGACTGGGAGGGACTGAAGCCATTGACACATGGGATTTCTTTCACTTCTAGTTTCCTGTCTCATTCCTTGATGGTTGTAACACGTTTTCCTTGTGCCCTGGCAAATTCTAGCGTGACCTGCTCTTACCCAACCAAAATGCTGCAAAAATATCCCCCTAATACTCCATCTGTTGACCACATGATTCTCTTTTTGCAGCCCTTCACCCTCTCTCTTTGTAACGTACCAAACAGCATCTGCTGGTCTGTACTGTACAAGGCTTTACAGGTCCCCATATGCCCCTTAGCATTCACAGATCAATTCCCAACTCAATCCCACCACAGTGCCACACAGAATCATAGAATTACAGAATCACAGGTCACAGAATGGTAAGGGATTGAAAGGGAGATCTGGAGACCATCTAGTCCAAACCCTCTGCCAAGGCAAGTTCACCTAGAGAAGGTCAGACAGGAATGCGGATTTTGAATGTCTCCAGAGATGGAGATTCTACAAGCTCTCTGGGCAGTCTCTTCCAGTGCTCTGTCACCCTCAAAGCGAAGAAGTTCCTCCTCATGTTTAGATGGAACTTCTTATTTCCCAGTTTATGTCCATTACCCCTTGTCCTGTCACTGGGCATCACTGAAAAAAAGACTTGTCCCATCCTCCCGACACCCACCCTTTAAGTATTTAGAAGCATTGATAAGATTCCCTCTCGGTCTTCTCCAGACTAAAAAGACACAACTTCCTCAGCCTTTCCTCGTAAGAGAGCTATTCTAGTCCCCTAATTATCTTTTTAGCCCTTTGCTGTACTCTCTTTCAGTTCCCTGTCCTCCTTTTAACCAGGGAGCCCAGAACTGAACACAGTTACTCCAGATGTGGCCTCACCAGAGCAGAGTAGAGGGGGAGGAGAATCTCCCTGGACCTGCTTACCACACTCTTCTTGATGCACCCGGGATGCCATTTGTCTTCTTGGCCATATGGGCATATTGCTGGCTCATGGTCATCCTGTTGTCCACCAGGACTCCTACGTCTTTTTCCACAGAGCTGCTTTCCAGCAGGTCAGCCCTTAGCTTGTATTAGTGCACGGGGTTGCTCCTCCCCAGGTGCAAGACCTTACACTTGCCCTCGTCGAAATTCTTCAGGCTCCTCTCCACCCAACTCTCCAGCCTGTCCAGGTTTAGCCGAATGGCAGCACAGCCTTCTGGTGTGTCAGCCAGTTCTCCCAGTTTTGTATTGTCAACAAACTTGCTGAGGGTACACTCCATCCCTTCATCCAGATGAATATGTTGAACAAGACTGGACCCAGTACTGACCCCTGGGGAACACCACCTATTATAGGCCTCCAACTGGACTCTGTGCTGCTAATCCCAACCCTCTGAGCTCAATCTTTCAGACAGTTTTTGATCCGCCTCACTGTCCATTCATCTAACCCACACTTCTGAGCTTGCCTATGAGGATGCTGTGGGAGATGGTGTCAAAAGCCTTGCTACAGTCAAGGAAGACAACACCCACTGACCTCCCCTCATCTATCCATCCAGTCATTCTCTGATAGAAGGCTATCCAATTAGTCAGCCATGACTTCCCTTTGGTGAATCCATGCTGACTTCTGATAACCCTCTTTTCCTCCCATGCTTTGAGATGACACCCAGAGCGAGCTGTTCCATCATCTTTTCAGGGATAGAGGTGAGGCTGACTGGCCTGTAACCACACAACTATGGCTATGTCTTGGGTGCTATAGCAATAAAAAGAACAAGCACTGCTCCAGCCATTAAGTCCCTTTGTTCACAGAGTAAAGTCAAATCAATAGAACTGAAGGATCCCAGTCAAATCAAGAGATCTGTCATCAGAAACTCCAATCTGTCCACTTTCTGGTATCATCAGGTAGACCAAATGGTTTCCTTTTGAGAACTCACTCGCCTTTGTGTTGCATTTTTCACTGAAATCCATACCTTTGTACAGCTTTTATTTCAAAATGTGCCTGAATATCTTGTGTACTACAAAAATCAGAGCCCCATGGCTGCTAGTCATGTGGTACCACCTCTAATTTTAAAAAACTGGTAACAAAAATCCTTACTTCCAGATTCTCCATTACACGCTCACATCTTTTCACAGTTCTGGGATATTGATGATCTGCTTTTCAGCGAGGGTGTGTTAAAATCTGTGGTTTCTTTTCTAACAAACAGTTTCGTCAATTGTGCACATCTCTGCTCCCAACAGCAATGCTGATTTGCCCTTCTCAACACCCTTGCTAGAAAATTTGGCTATTTAGGACAAAATCTAAAGAAGGACTTGGCAACCTAACATGCAGCTTCAGTTGAGTAAAGGCTTCTGCATTCAGAGCAGTGGTGCTAATCCTCTTCCAGACTTACGGAGGATCATTAGCTCAGACACCACCTGACCAGATGATCTCCTCCTTCCCATTAGCACCCAGGACCCAGTTACACCAGGAACACTCGGAAAACTAACACAAACCGTGAGCGCTAAGTTCAGATGGTGCTGGTAGGGCTTTTCAAAGCAGCAGCTGAACCTCAAGACCCCCTCTACTGATCTCACTGCCCTTGTCACAGAGCAAGTACCGTGTTGCCTCCCTCTTGCTCTGCTGTTTTCACACAGGAATCTTGCTCTCCTCTGGACATAGGGACTCTACTTAAATGGATGGATATAAAGTCCCAGGCATTCTACTGTCTAGAGAATTCTCCCAACAAGTCACAGATGAGCACGTTAAGAAGAGTCTAAGATTAGGTTATATACAAAAAACCCTTAAATATACTATGCGGGGGATCCCTATTCATTTAAGAAAAAGCAATTATCCAGTCATTAACGGCCCCTGACAGTACATGACTGAGGTCATCCGAGATGTCTTGGATGTTTTTAATAGAGCCTCTAGTGATAGGACAAGGAGTAATGGTTTCAAACTGAAAGAGGGTAGATTCAGACTAGATAGAAAGAAGACACTTTTTACAATGAATGTGATGAAACATTGGAACAGATTGCCCAAAGATGCCCCATCCCTGGAAACATTCAAAATCAGGTTGAATGAGGCTCTGAGCAACTTGATCTGGTTGAGGATGTCCATGCTTATTGCAGGGGGCTTGGACTAGATGCCCTTTAAAGGTCCCTTCCAACCCAAATCATTCTAAGATTCTGTGATTCTGTCTTGGTAAGATCTCAGTCATGTATATCATCCAAATCTCGGAGGCTAGACTTATGCTACTAAATAAGATGGGTTGTGTTCTGTCCTCGAGAGCAAGCTGCACAGCACAGGAAAACCCTCTTCTTCTCCAAAACAAGTCCAAAGCAAGGTCGCCATCTCCAAACTCCTCACTGGGATGAAGGGCAATCCCATGCTGACCCGTGAACTGTATCCAGGCATTGTCTGGAAGAGGGCTGTCTTGCACAGGCTGTACCTATAACAGGAACTATTAAACAGGACAGGCAATCACAGACTGTTACACTATTCTGGACCCTCACCACGTTTTATTTACTACTACAGTTGTAGCCAGAGAGGCTGAAGCTTTGCTACAGACCTAGAACAAGACAAGATGTTTTGGACAGGTATGTTTGGCATTCTGTCATGAGCAGCTCAGACATCACACTGGTTGTGGTAGATTTTAGTCCTGGGAATGTAACTTTCTCTCATTTACTGTACAAAGGAATAAGACATCTTCCTCAGCATTGTGAATTTTGTTCCCAGAGCCAAATTAACTTCCTGGCATTACAGTCCTGCACACCCTCTTGGGTCTGGCCCTTGATCTAAGTGTGATCCAAATACTGTGTTTGATCTCAGCCTCCTACTCTGTACACAGCAGCCCTACTTCCTCCTTTTTAAATTTTGTTTCTATTTATACAGTCATCAAACCTTTCAGCACTTATCTTCACAGATCTTTTCAAGGCCTAACTCAGCTTGACTTTTGGCACTTGGTGCTGAATTCCTACATTTTCTGACCTTCAAAACATAGCTGCCTAGACCACTTGACCTCTTTATCCGTTCCCATACACTGTTTACACCTAGCATCCTTCCTTGGGCAGTTATCATCCAGGTAACTCAGGAGAACTTCCTCATTCATTTTTCCCTTGTTTAGCATGCAAATTCTAGAAAGATTTTATACCTCTGATGTAGACACTTATATTCCTTCATATGCAACCCTTGAGGTTATCAAACCAGTTAACTCCATTCACTGTTTCTCTTAAATTCCTTTAAATTTTCCCTGTGAAAAAAAACACAAAACAAAACAACAAAACAACCAGAAAGGTATTTTTTATGCTTTTTCCCATTCCATTTTAATGCTCTCCATACTCTGATACAAAATGATTTACTAGTTCTTGTATAATATATTCACTACTAAAACTACACCCAAAATACATCTCCTTTGCTTGTGGAGATAAGCAAGTGTAACATCACATCCCTATATTCTTGACTTTGCAGTTGGATCATTAAACTCTTGCGTATTGACAATTCACGGTTTTATCCTTGATATTACAGACACATTAAAGGTCTAGGGTTTTATAAAAGAGGCCTCTAACACCACCTCATTTTTCACATGTAAGGCCAAGTAGGCTTGAGTTGGTCAACTCCAGAAAGAGATGGCTGACTTCAGAAGATATGCTGACACAGTGGCGAAACAATGAGTGGGAAAGGTGTATCCCATTAATCGATAGAGTGTCCACTTCTCTTCAAGAATAAGAACCAGGAGCTATCAAATGACACTAAGACAGGTTCAGAATTAAGAAGGAGCAGCCCTTTTCATAGTGCCTAGTGGGTCTGTGGAGTCCTTCAGCAAAAGTGCTTGAGATACAAAACATGTGCAGGGGATCGGGACAAGTGCTTGGCAGAAGGATCTGTCAGAGCTACCAATAAACAATGTGAGGCTTGGGAAATCACCTGAAGAGGTAGAAATGGGGAGAGTACTCCCAGGGGAGTACAGTGAATGTGTGTATATGTACATAGTTGCACTGCTCTTTCCATTCTGCATCTCCTCGTAGCTGCTGCTGGAACTAGAGTACTTTGGAAGACAAATCTTCAGTCTGAGCCTGAATAGATGTTCTCATGTGACATATTCTTCCATACTCAAATCTTGTTTCTATGGTCCTGTTATCTTGCTAATATGAGTCCCTGCAGCCTTTTTGGCTACTTCTCTTTTTTTTTTTTTTTTTTTTCCCCAGTTCAGTCCTTGCAGTAATACACAGATTTTGTTGTTTCTGTCTGAATTAGACACAGTTCCTTCTTCAACAGGACCACACTTTGATGGTAGGGCTCCACATCCATCCTTTCTACAGGAGGAACTAGTGGCCTTGCTTAATTTCCACATCTCTTCTGATAATCCTGGAAGCCCACAATAAGTCAAATTATGACTGTCTTTCTGTGACTGGTCTATATGATGGTTTCTGGATATGTGACTGAGGCCTGTGGAAAAAAAAGCCAGGCCACAGTGCAAGCAAGAAGACTGTACCTGGGACCACTATTGCTATGCTAAGTGCAACGTGAATTATTAGAAAGCCAGGAACTGGGTCGCGACTAGATCATGTCGCCATAGGTGGGCGTGTTTCCTTCCACTTTGAAGCCCCAGAATTTGTGAGGCTGGAGCTGGCAGCCTCTCCAGGCAGTGCTGCTTGAGCGCGGCTCTCTCGCCGGCAGCGCCCGCAGCGCCACCCCGTNTCCGCGGCCTCGGCTCCGCGGCCTGCCCCGTTCCCCGCTGCGAGGAGGGCCGGGCAGCCGTGCCAACCGGGGACGTGTGGGGAGACGCCTTCAGCCCCCACCCTGTCCCCGGGAAGAGCGGCTGCTCCGCGGGACTCAGGCCTTGGCTATCAGTGGGTGTTGCTGGGGCTTCACCTTGTCCTCAGACAAACCCTTAGGCTGGACCCTGGGTGTCCGGTCTCCTGAGACCCACTGGAGTTGTGGAGTCCTCCTATAACAGGAATTACTGCTATCTTTACAGGGGATAGCACCTCGGTTCCCTGCCTTGACCTTCTACCCCCAAATCTTCCTCTTTCCAATGAGGAATCAACCTACAAAGACATTTAGGGACCTAAATCCCATTATTTCAGTGGGATGTTGGTATCTAAATATCTCTTTAGGTTTTGGTTTCTTTCCACATTCTCCAGACAAGATGGAATTTCGCATTGGGCTGATGGAGAAAATCCCCAACAAAACCCCTGCAAGTTCCTTTTTATTGACATGAAAATAAAGCAAAAAGAAAACCCCAACCCCTTTAGCTGTTGAGCGCTTGCATTCTTTAATGGTGGTGGTTGTATTTTCTCAAGCAGAAATCATGTCATACCCATGACTCAATGCACTAAACTTGTAAGGGGAAAACCATTCCCAGTCAAAGCCTGTACTCTGATGAGGCTACATGCTTTGATGTTTTACAAGATAAAACCATTTTGAAAGGTTCTGGTGGGGCTAATGCAGTCTCCTAAGTCTTTGCCAGCTCATATGCTGAGCAGGGAGACTACTAAATCCTCCCAACGCCTCCAGCGTGGACAACACAGTGGGGGACCTGCAGAAGTCAAACTGTCCCAAGGCTGGCTGTTGGTGTCATGAGAGCAGTCTCCTTGTATGCGGCCTTGAACTCTCCTGAGTGACAAACATCTTCCTCCATATTCAAAGTTCCCAAATTCAGCATATTGCCTGCAAAAGAAGCTTTTTGCTTGAATCTGCTTAATAAAACCAGAGGAGACATGGACTTTGAAATTTGACATATATTCGTCCTCTCCCCCACAAAAATTACACACCATCTAGAAATATCCTTTTGCTTTTCCCATTGCTCCATTAGGAGTGAGGTCAGTGCCCTCCACAGCCCAGATTCTTGCCCCTTGCAGCTGAACCTCACACACATCAGCCATGTATTACTTGGGCTTATCAATTTGCACTCTCTCCTTGGTTCCCAAATCTTTATTCCTCTGAGTTAACTGCTCTTTCTTGTTTCTCTGAGCTAACGGCTCTTCCTTTGCCTGCATTCCTCTACCTAGAACATGCTGTCCTTCAGAAAACTCTTTCAATTTCCTGAAAGAGTAGATCCTTCCAGGTCCATGGTCTGGCCTACCTCTCACAAAATACTTTCGTCACCTACCCTAAGAAGTGTCAGATTATCTTCTCTGACACCTCCAGCAAACCTTCCACACATGATCTCATATCTCATTGTTTTCTTCCTTGTTTCATCTTTCCTTATAGCATCACCTTTAGCACATCAAGGCACTCCCACAATTAAAATCACTCCCTCAAAGAGCCTTATGTAGTCAATACCTTTTCTCCTGTCTACAGGTCTTCCATATCTTGAACAGAGCACCTTCTGTTCTTGGTCAAAGCATTTCATCTGGGGTTACCAGCTCACAACTTTCAGCAGCCTGGACCTTCCCAGTTTTCCTGGTTATTATAGTCTGTATCTGAGCAAAGTCACCTTGTCATTTCAGTATGTCATTGTAGCCCCATCACTGAAGGAGCATCACCCCTGCTTCCTCTTCAGTATCTACAATGGTCTGTGCTCCCCCCCGCTCTACATCCCTTTCTACATCTGCAGCTATGCCACAGGTTGGATGCTGGGAGTTGCTCGGTTTAGCTTGACTGTCAACACTTCATCTAAGGGTGAAGAAGTGAGGGTCTTTGCTAATACCTGTGCTCAGGGTCCAACATTTACCTGGGTACAACCACTAGCGAGGATGAGTGTTGCCGGAGGTTGCCTTGCAAGGACCCTATTCCTATTCCTTCTTGAGTCTTTAGAGATAAGCTCTAAAGCTTCAGATCATATCTTCTCCTTCAGGTGGCTTATGTAGCCTTTTCCAGCCCTTCAGACCCAATTGTTCTCCTTCCGTATTCAATAGCCCTGCCATGATGAGACAATTTAGGCCTGTATCTTCTCCTCTACTTTAGAGTCTCAGAGTCCTTCTGGTGCAGGGTAAACTGTTATAGACCAACTGCAGCCTGAAATCGGTCTCTCTTGAGCAAGCATCTTTGAGATTGCCTCCTTCTGTTCCTTCCTTCTCTCAAGCTTTGCCATACCAAAGCAGTGAGAGGCAGATGTGGGCAACTTTCGCAGAGAGGAAGATGTTTCCAGTACCTCTGCTCACTGTCTTTCCCATGAAACCTGTGCCTTCACGGGTTTCCCCCACCTCTGTCTCCCTCTCCTGCTCTGAGATGGTTACCTTCAACCAGGAAATCAAGAAGGAATATTTTATGCAGTCCTTAGAAAGAAAGTGCTACCCTTGCAGGAAATTTGAGGATGATGGTGAAAATGCAGCATGGAATTATGTGCACATGCTGATACCTGTTTATGCTTTCCTAATGTGACCTATTCCTCTGCAGCATTAGGAGACTTTGGATGTTCTTAGTCACTTACTTCCTACTTCTAGGTGGCTTTATTTTCATGCACAGATCTCGTCCCCTGAGATACTATGGTGGTTGGCTTTTGTTTATGTTTTTTCCAGGAGTTACTATGTTGCACCCCAGTTATGGTACCATCTAGAAATCTCCAGCCTTTCCTTCCCATTGATAGTGTTTACCACTTTTCTTTGGAGCACGACATCATCCTCCAGTCTCTCAGTCAACATTTATCTTTCTCAAAGCAGAGACTGCTCTGACCTTTGCCCTGTTCTCTTCAACACTCACTACACCTGCAATGTAGCAGCTTGGTGTTCACTGTCTCAACCTTCCCCCGCTGTGTTTCATTTCTCAGGTTCTGACAAAGACAAATTCAGTCAGAAAATACCTAATAACTTCATGGAATGTTTTCACCCAGAACAAATCTGGTTCTCTCAGTCTTTGGAAGTCAAAGAACTGTTATGTGAAAACATGTCTCTGTCCCTAGGAAAGCCTGTAGGGACTCACCACCTGACCCATGGCCTTGACCTTGAGCAGGGTTCACCGAGCCTGACAGGACCATCACTGTCCCTCAGCAAGTGCTGGCCCTGTGACATTCACTCACCCGTGGAGTCACCGCATTCCTGCCCAATGACACATTGATTGTGGATGTCCTAGGGCTGCAGGAGCTTGTGAGTTTGGAACAGTGCACATTGGTGACCATGCATAGCACAGACAGGAGAAGCATCAGGCTCTGATCCTTCTCCACAGTCACTCGGTGTGAGGTGGCAGAGAATTGCTCATAGAAGTCAGGAGCGTGTCCCACAGCCTAGAGAGGAAATGGATGTCCATGATGACACCCTTTTCTCAGAGGTAATGAATTAATTCCTAGTAAATTCAGTTTTATCACATGGTAGCAATCTTCCTCCAAAACAAAAAGAAGAGTTTGGCTCTTTGTTCCTGAGGAAGGAGATGTATGACGTGCTGCCCTGGCAGAAGGATCACAGTGGGTAGGCAGCTCCAGGAGAGCCAGGTGGGAGGCCCGCATTAGCTCTGGGTCTAGAGTGCCACATCACTATACTCAGAACAAATCTGCAGTGTTAGAGGAGCATTAATAGTCACAAAGAGCTGCCTTTTGCCCTTCAAGGGAGAGAGCCTGGCCAGGAGCACTGGAGCTGTTAATCGAGTCCCAGAGCAGTCATTTGTACACTTAAATGGTAGAAAGCTAAATATGTCCTGCAATCGGTCCTAGGAGAGAACACGGATGGGAATATGCTCCTCTGAAAGCCTGATGACCAGCCGCACTGGGCTGCCTGATACATCTCTGCAAGCACAGCTCTTTCTGCCCAGCTCTTGCCAGGCTCCCTTAAAGAGACAGCTCCTTATGCCTGTTTGGTTTTTTTTCTCCCCAAGCCAAATGTAATAATGAGATGATCATGATCAGCATAAATTAACAACATCATTGATTTAAAATGTCCTAATAATTTCTGAGATGTATGTGTTGGCACTTGTGCTGAAATATCTGCATCCTGAACAAACTTCTCCTTTTGCTCTGCCCACAGCTACCTCAGCCAACCTACTGTTGCCCTTATAGCAGAACTTCAAGTGATTCCTTCAGTTTCTCCATCTGATTTGTGTCCCCTTTTTTTTTCAATTTCTGCATTGTGCAGCTTCCAGGTGTCGCTTGAGGAAGATGAGACACAGGTTTTTCTGTAAATCTTTCTAACTGGTGGGACAAGCATGTTGCAGCTGTCTTCCATTATTGTCATTTTGCTTTATCCTAAGTGCTCCAGCTGTTGTCAGAGCAGTTTGGTGCAGTGGCACGATCACTTCTACTGTGTTTTCCCAGCTCTTAGTACAGGAAAAAAAGTACAGAATGAAGGGACCTTGCGTCAAGTTCTTAGCTCAAATGCAGCATCAGCTTTACCAGTACTACACTGGATATTGTAGACAGACCTGTGAGGGCAGTCTCCATCCCTCCCTGCAGTAACAGAAACAAAAAGGTGGTTGGTTGGCCTGATGAAACATCTGGGCTGCTGAATGCAAATTCAACGTTGGTTGGAGAAAATTGTATCTCTCAGAGTTCTGAATGTGAACAAACACATCCTGTTTTTTCACAGGCTTGCCAGAGACCTGCTGATGCTGGAGTGGCAAGTGTAGAAAAACATCTGGCATCAAGTGTACCCCTAAAAAAACATTTCCTTTGCCTACAGTGAGAGCACTCCCTTCCAACATGTTTACAGGAATCCTTTGAAATTTGTCTATCAGCAGAGGTTTCTGTATGTTCCTCTGTTTTGATCTGTCCCTTCTTTCAGTCTCCTCTCCCTTTAGTGCCCATCCTTTCTGTTGAAATCCAGCATGTAAGATTTCCCAAATAATAAACAGATTCAGTTTCCTGTGCACACACATTCCTGAATGCAACAAATTTACGTTCACTTTGGTGCTTACCTGAGCAGACATTTCACACTCTTCCCTGGTAAAGATTAGTTCATAGAGTCTCTAGGGTTCGCTGCATGTCTCGTGTTATCTATGGTGCCTCTTCCAGTGTTAATAAAACTGTTATTGCCACCATGCTGATTTGAGCATCTGTATCCAATTTGAAATACACAAATATCCAATTTGGTTTGGGGCTGATCATCCATGTGTGCTCTGGAGCTGTTGGCAACCTCTGTCAGTGCTGCAAAGTGATGGAGCCGCTGCAGATTTTGCATCTCCTTCCAAATGACAAGCATCATCTCTGTTTGTGGTGCCTGCCACAGAGCCTGCAACTCCTTGTGTCTTTTCCTTGAATAGCTTCCCTCTTTCCACTGGGGGTATTTTCCATTTTATTTCACGTGTGGTACCACGTGGTGTTCAGTAACCATGCAGAGCTAAGACAGCTGACAGAGGCTGCTCCCTTCAGCGTTAGCTGATCACTAGCTTTTCAGCATTGTGTAGCAGGAGCCCCGACACAGCACCATGGCATGCCCTAAGCAGCTTTGCCAAGAGCCTCTAAAACACTATTCTCGCTGAGGAGCACCTAATCACGAGTCTCCTCTTATTATTATTCTCTGCATGTCCCTGAGATTCCTTCACCTTTTGCAGTAAGACCATTTTTGCCCCCTCCTGCCAGAGGGTGCTGGAGTGCAAGATTTGGTTTCCTGGCTAGTGGAGAGGGGGAGTTGCTGGGATATTTTCCAGAAAATGCTGCACTTCCTCAGGCTGGTTTGCTAAAAGCTGACTAGAAGCACGCTGCAGAGACCAGACCAGATGGGCGGCTTTTACTTAAATGAGAAGACGCTAAATGGTGACAGTGGGGAAACAAACTTGGAACGAGGATGAGAGTTTTCTGAACAGTCTCCGCAGGAACCCGACTCTAACAATGACTGTGAGGTCTGGGTGCTCCCACTGCCAGATACTGGCTCCAGAACAATTTATTTCGAGGCTGGGGACAATTAGACCAAATGGAAAAAAAAGCAGTTTAGGAAAGGCAAACAACTCTCAAAACAGCTCTGTTCTGTATTTGGTGGGCCCAGGGCTGAAAACATGTTTTCCTTCAACCTTATGACTTTGAAAAAGCAAAATCCTAGAATGCTGATGCTGACAATGTGAATTAATATTTCATGAGAGACAGGATTTTATTTTTTTTTTCTCAATGCAAGGTTGATTCTATTGAAGAAGCTTTCACTGCCCTGTGCACCTCAGCACAGTGCAGAGAGTTCACCAGCAGGTTTCATGATTAAATGTTACAGGAATTATTTTTATGTTTTGCTGTCAGAGAGATCACTGGGTGTCAGAGAGGCCGTAGCTTGACACTGATTTGGTGCCAGGGAAAGCAATTACAGCAGATACACAAGCCAAGAGCACCAGGTAGCAGCAGAACACATTGCAGGGTCCAGCTAATCCCCTAAGTAACATCAACCATGTTATTACTAGATGCCAGCAGTTAAAGAAATGTCAGCATTAACCTGTGTCTGCAGCAGCTTTTCCAAACAAGCTAAAAGCAGCCTGCACCTTGGTATGCATCTGGTGCAGTGGTAGCTGCCTTATTCCGACAGCTCAGGTGATAAAGTACACAAGGCCCATTAGACACCTATCTGCCTCTTAGGAGAAGACAGGATAAGTCACTGGAATAGAGAGATTTAGTATTGAGACATTCCAAGATTGTGAATAGGGATGGGTACTCCTGAGAAGATGTACAAATCTCTTCTGGCTCAGTGCAAGCCCTGCCCTGTTGGCAGGCAGTTATGCGTACCAAAGAGGTTCCCGCAGCCAGCATCAGTATCCAGGGCACCAGCATGGTTCGAGCTGGTGTCCACATGGGAAGACATCTGTTGAGTTAAAACCTTTTAAATATCGCTGCTGAGCTGTAATTTAAGTGAAGAACTAGGTATGACACAGGCTTAATGAGAATCCCAGCTCAAGCTGAGAAGCTAAAGGCAAGCCATGGCTGGCCAACAGACCCCGCAAAGCCTCAGTTCCTGCCAAAGAGCTGCCTTACAGCACACAGACCTAGTCAGAGATGTAATGTGGCCTTTGTTGTTGTCACAAGACTTAAAACAGCGATATCAATGCGAACAGCCACCCCTGGCAGGCTCAGTGACACCCAGATTCTCCGCTCTGTTTCTTCTCTCACTTTCTACCCAGGAGATTTGGTAGCAATTAGGAAAATTATCCTCTTTCTTTGTAGTGCTATTTACTACCAAAGCCTATCTGATATTCCTCAAAATGAACTCTGCACAATAAAGCTCAGAAAAGCAGATAAGTCCATGGCATAGTCCCAGCTGGTGAATTGGTTGTGTGTCTCCTGGCTGGTGGGTGCTCTCATCCCGGTGGCAGAGCCCTCTGAGTATATCTGACAACGTAAGAGACAACTTCCAGAAAGCTGGTAGTTCTGACAACTTTCAGAAAAGCTGGAACACAACCTTTAGCCCAGGCTAGCAGCTGAGCATGCTCTTGACCAGGTAAACTCAATGCCAACAAGATGATAAACTCAATGACATTTTGTGGGTGTCACTCCTGTCTGGGCTGTTCTCTAAGCACTTGCTAGATGCATTCAAAAGGTGCGGACTCAGGCATTTATGCTTTGAAAATCCTTTTGCATCCAAGACCTTTGAAAAGACGATTAGCCATCCACTGTCATCTTCATCAGGTGTGGGCTTCACTGCATCCTAGTCCATGGCTTTGTTGTTTAGATGCTTTGTGATCATCTGAGAAGAATGCCATGAGTGTTTCAAGAAGCTGGACTCACTTGAACATATGCAGATGTGGATTCACAAGAGAAAGCAATCGCTTCCACGTCCAGTACTGCCCTGTCAAGAGCCAGCTGAGGCTATGTGCAACACTGTGGAGCTGAACTCTTATCTGAGTGTGACCAGCTTATTGGAAAAAAAACCAACAATATCCAAAATGGTTGGCACTTTGCAGTCTTTGAAATGCTGTTCTTTAACTGAAGCGCACAAATGGAAGTGAGGGTGGACATAGAAAGAATTGCTTTACAATTGCTCTACTTAGAGCTCACCTGTGTTCTGCCAGTGCAAATGTGCCATTGTCATGACATGGAAGACGAGAACTTCTACTGAGAAAGAAGAGCATGGTGAGGCTGGGCTGGTGACATATGCCTCAGAAGTGCTGGCCCACAGAGATAAAATACATCTACTGATAAGAAAAGCAATTCTCCATTTGACTGGGTGTTTTAACTACTTTTGAGATTTCCCCACAGGCTTCTGTGTAACTCTCACAGCTGACCACAAGCAGTTCTTCCTCTCAGGATGTCCCAACTTGCTTGCACTGGGAGTGCAGTGAATTCAGGTATCTATGACAAGGCAGTATCTTGTGGTCCTGACAGCCTAGGGTAAGACTCTTGACACAGCAGATGCCTTCTCAAGAAGACCGTTGCCTGAAGCCAGAGGCTGATATCTGGCTGCTAGCTACTTAGGACTGCATTGCCAGCCACAGATCATATGTTGTCTGAAACCTGCTGATGAAACACAATCAAAGGAGCTCTTGCCCTTCAGGAAGCTGAATGAGTGTCAGCAGACCAAAGATCACCCGTCTTCCTGTAGAGCTGACTAAGACGTAGTTCTTGCTCATCCAAGAACCGTGTAGGCTGAAACACTCCCATGGCTGCATGAGAGATGTTGAGGCACTGCAGGGTGCTTGGTCTGTAGCCATGCATTGTATGAGGGCCAGATCTCTTCTCTGACCTCTATCCATATTTGCATGCCAGGTGTCTGGGAACAACAGAGTAGCCCAATCAGTCCTCTCCAAAAGTCCTTGTCAATGAAGACGAGCTGACCTGTTCCACCTGACCGGTCGGTGATGACTTTTAATGTCTGACTGGTGTCACACTGTTCTGAGCCAGTCACACTTGGTGGTTTTTTTTTTTCTAATACTGGTTTTAATTGCATATAGCCCATTACTGCAAGATACAGCATGCCAGAGGAGAGCTGGCCTTTAAAAAAGCTGCAGCTTTAGCCACATCACTAAAAGACCTCTCTGTTCACAGAGCACATTGAGACAATAGTGAAGACTATGAGGGTCTGTCTAGGGGAAGCTGTTAACACATGCAAGGTATTATTGAATTCTCATGTCCTATTGTGGGAAGGCCGTCCTCTCTTACTTTTACATTTATTCTAGTTTATCACAAATTCTTCAGGAATAAGAAAGTAACAAGAGTAGGAAAAAAAAATTATGGATATTTTGCAGACCACAGGCCTCCTGGATACCGTATGGGCCAATTTGGTCCTTGGTGCTGATAAGCACATTCAGAGATAAGTCAAAGAAAGTGTCAAGATCCCATGTCTTTTTTTTCTGCCTGAAAACTATATATTCATTTTCTCTCCTTGCCATGCTGTGCCTTACCTTTCCTTGCTTTGCCTTGCCTCCTGCTGGCCACTCTCTCTGGGTCATAAGAAACAGAACAAGGCCAGATCCTGATCTATCTGCCCTCCACCCCCATGACCATAAGGAAGGAACACAGTGGTTTTCAGAAACTCCCCTTTCCCATCGTGTTCTTCATTAAGAACATGTGCAGATGTGCAACATTCTTGCACATCTGCCTTCATGACCATTCAGAATAGGGAAAATCTTTGGGTAATTCCCTACCTCATAATGGCAGCAAGTGGGAAAAGATCCAACACAGATATGTCCACCCCCGCCCCAGTCCTCACAATGAGCAGCAGTAGCCCCAGAGCCATCCCATGCAATGGTGGTTCTTGAAAAGCAGATGTTCTCCTTCCACTTGCTGCAGTCTGCTTGGCAGAGATATTCCCCTTAGGGGAATCTCTCTCCTGACAGACATAGTGTGAACATCTTTCATGGTTATGCCTTTCTTTCTTGTCCAATGACTACCAAAATATGAGCTCTAGGCAGTTGCTTGCTGTGGTTCCTAACAGAACGGAGAAGGGTTATACAAGCATCTGTCTGTCCCATGTCCAAAACAGGACCAGGGCGAGACTGGCAAACAAAAAAAAATGGAGTCTGTTTTATTTCTTCTTCATCTGGCCAGTGACTCATTTGGCACTGGTGTCTCAGAGCTCACAATTAAAACTTAGATATGATCCAATTTGCAACCCATAGAAGGAGGCATTTTCCTCTCTCTGTTCCGGGACTCGCCCAGTAGACCACAAAGGGTTCAGCAAATAGAATAATAAGTTTTCTGTGCTATGTATAATGAAATTATATTTACCACAGTTCCTACTGGGAGTTTTTGAACTCCGGGTTTATTTCTTAAACAACCATCAAAGGTTTAATTGCCAGAAAAAATCTTTAGTGAGAATGGGGAACCTTGTCTGATGGATCTAAGTATCTCAAAACAGAAAAAATAATAGGTTTTACTTAGATCATTTTCTAGGGTTCATATTGCAGAGATTTATATGATCAATTATAGGGCAAATTTATATGAAGCAAAGGTTTTTAAAATTTACATCTGCTTACCTGTATCAGAAATTCCTTGAACTGATCAAAACTAGAATAATGACCTATTAAAATTAACACTTAGAAATGCAGTATTAAATAAAGGTAATAGAATGTGAGCTTTCAGTCTGTGCGATGTATGTGTGATTGAGCTCTGCAGATGGATTAATTTTCCAGTTACAATGGAGACTGTGCTAGAAGCTACCATTCTTAGATGGCCACTGATTTTAAAAGAACATCCAAAAATAGCTCTATTATTCATTATCTTTCTCTAAAAAAAATCTCTCCAGTAATTCACTTGTCTCCAGGCTGGTGATTCTACACAGGCTTCAGACTACTTGTACTTTGGAGGTCCTGCTTGATATTTTTTATATAGCAAAGCTTGGATTCTAATTTTGAGAGCAACTTGACAATATTAGGAAAGTAAATTAAGCACAATGAGATAGGGAATGGCTCTGTATTAAGAACAAATATAACTGCAGTCAGGAAATATTTTCCCTTAGAGATTTACATTTAGACAAGAAGACAAAATAAATCAGCTCATGCAAAATAAAAGTGATCAGCTTGTTCTCCAGCATGCAGATAAATCCAGCCCCACAAACTGTAGCTGTATCACCCAGCTACATACTCCCTGTTTCAAGCACCTCTGCATGAGGAAGGGCAACCGCTCACAAGAGCCAAGTACTGTCCTGGATCTCTCATGAGGGACGATTGACTTCAGTAGGGAGTTAACTCTGAGTAGTGCTAATCCTACTGATACACCAGTTACTCTCAGGGAATGTTTTTCCATAGTAAAAAGCCCAAAGTCCCACTCCAGGAAATGATACATTAAATAAGTTTCATATCCTCATTTTGTCAATGATTTGTGTAAGCAGGCTTTTCAGAGCTCAGAACCAATTGGCTAGCCTCCATTAAATATTTTAGACACAGAGAAAAAAAACATTTTTCTTCTCTATTTTTTTTTCCTCCTTAATGCTTAGGTAAACATAATACTTAGCAATATTGACATACCAAATACAGCTTGGCCTATCTGATCTCCTCCCATCAAAGCAGGTGTCTCAGTGACTTGAGCATGGGACCCCATATTCAATTAGAGCTTCCGCCTTCCAGTTGTACTAATCAAGACATGACAGTGAGAAGCAGCTCAATGCATCTCCCCATCATTCACTTCCTTTCTCATCAGCCATTGTCACTGCAGAAATAGCTGCAAAATTGATCAGAGTTGTCCAGAGAACTTGGGTACTCTCACTTGTTTAAGTTTTCTGGAAAGTAATCATGCAGTTTCACGTAGATCGTTCCATGCATTTCATCTGTAGCAGCAGCATTGAGGGTCTGTTTGGACAAAGCCTTTTGTGTGCAGAGCTGCCACTGAAACTACTCAGCTGCAGAAGATTTGAAGACTAGGCACTTCATGAACTCTATACAGAAATAGAAATGAATCTCCAAGAAAAGAAGAAAAACCTCATTTTGGACATTTCCAAAAGAAACATTCCAGTATCTTGACTCAGTTGCAAAGTAATTAAGATAATCTGGAAATCAGATTCAAAATCTAGCAGGAAAGAAAGGCTCTCACTGCTAAGAGAAACAGCCTTACAGGAGACACTGATGTATGACACATTCTGGTGTAACAGTGAACAACTGGATTGTTACTGGGATGGTAAATTCTGTCTTAGTAAATAAAGCCTATATTTTCACTCATTTACAGCTCTGCTTGCTTTCTTTTCTTCTTTCCTTGCTTGTCATTGTCCCCTCATACACATTCCAGGCAGCTCTGCTTTAAATCTTTTTCATCACACTGTCACTCTTATCAACATTTCAAGGACGTTTCATTTGAAATGTTAAGAAAAACAGCTCTTCATAGCCTTCCAGGAAGAAGCATCAATGATGGGCAGCATTTGGACTCATGTTGTCCCATCTCCAGCTGAACCCAAACCCTGAGAAGCAACATCTGGAAACCGTATCTCAGGAAACTTCTAAAGGCCTCTGCACATTTTGGTTCACCTGTGGCACCACTTCACGGCAGCAATTCATCCACAGCTGGGTGCTATAATTTAGCACAAGCTACTTCATTATTTATTATTGCCTGTCCACTCCTCTGCTTTACCTTTCCACATGCAATTTCGTTCATCCTTGGTGTCCCTTGTTGCCATCTCAGCACACAGCTCTTCTCAGTTCCTCCTCTTCTTTTGTTGCTCACATCACAAACTCGCTTAGGAGAGTGCTTTTAAAAATTATTGCATCTGTAAATTATCAGTGTCGGATCCTCACCTGGTGTCATTCATAGTAGTCCTTGAAAATTAACAGCTCAAGGCCATTTAAGGCACTGGATGGAGGATATGGATGTCTGTTCTTAAGCTCATAGTGCAAGTTCTTTGAGATAGGGACTACACTGACAATAGATAAAATTACATATAAGTTTGTTGATAGAGTCTGTATGGAGTCTAAACAGTTAGGAGGAAAAACAAAACTTCTGGCCCTTGAAATACAAGACATATGGCTAAGAGAATAATCAAAGGTGGACAGTGGCAATGGAATGTGTGATTTGGGACTTAGAAAGGTTTGGAGAGGGTGGTAGAAACAAGATGGTAGAGCAGCCCCTAAATCTTCATGGTCATATAGAGGGAGAAAACTGGTGCAGCTGTGCGTGAGTGGAGGCCCCTGTAGGACAGCTGTGCTCCTGTGTGCTGACTCAGCCCTGTGAGTTTCATTGCTGAACTTCAGCTGTGACGGTGGGTGGTCCTCTGTGAATTAATAGGTTTATCATACGCTGTTTTTTCTATTCAAGACATACCACTTGCAAAACAGAAACACGATATGGCACAGAGTAAAAGCCCTTATTCAGTTTTGATCTGCTGGAAAGGCACTATTTGGCAACTGAAAGGAGAAAAGATCAAGGAAAAGATACTGTAGACTAAACAGATAGATACCTGTGTTACTACTCATTATTTCTCTGCTTAAAAAACCCAAATCAACCCAGGTATAGGATCCAGATTTTCTTGATCTACTCAGACATAATTTCCCTGATGATTAATTTTGCTTTCCCATCTTACTCCTCTTCTGTATGAATCCTGTCCTTGTGATAGAGCAGCACCGGCTGGCATTGATACCAGAATAGACTGAATCAGGGACTCCTGTTGTTTCCTTGTTCATCATCACTGTTCTTTCTCTTGCTTTGTTTCTTTTTTTGATTTGAAAAAGAAAAAACACACAAGCAATGATATGCTAACATGAGATTCACTTTACTACTCATCCTCTGGAATTGCAATGAAATGTGAAATCGTAGTCTTCAGCAATATTTGACTGATGGCCTTTGAAGGTAGGACCAAAAAAAGTCAGTAAAGTCTCATTTCTTCAGAATGTCTTCTCTTTTCATATTTACCCTGTGGGATATTTGGCAATTTTTCACACAGAGCACATAACAAAGTTGAGTTATCACACACAGTTCTTTAAAATAACACTGGAGAAATTCACAGTTTTTACTTAACACAACATTGTGAAGTATACATCAGAGTTCTGTTTGCAGTTGCTGTAATTCCCTAACGTCCCAGTGGGTCTGTTCAGCTGGAGCTGGCAATTAAGCAAAAATTGTTTAGAGACTAATTAAAGTTTTAATCATGGAATGCTATTTGAAGTACTAGTCGGGGATAATCATTATTTAAGAACCTCTGTCCAGACCAATGGTATATTGGGTTAGACAGATATGTCTGAAAAAGAGACTAAGATGATATGCAGGGCATTTGCCATGACACCAACAATTGGCAGTGGTGTGTCCTGTGGAATCTGTGTTTGAAAGAGAAGTGAGCAATTCAAACTGCAATTATCCAGCGTTCCCAGACCCTGTCTGCTTACGTGGTCAATAAAAAGAAGCCATTGAAACACCCTAGGGAGATACCTATAGATCATGGTTTGAATATTGATTGTTCTCTGGGACAACCCTTCATAACATTGGCTCGGACTGTGCAGCAATATCAGTGGGCCAAATCCTCAGCTCTTGCTCAGTCTCTGTTCTGGACTTATTTAGGAGATTGACTGCTGTTTACCTTAATAAATAACAAGCAAGAGATGGACTACAAGGCAGAGCAGAAACAGTCTCTACCCTGTCTTTGAACAACACATGAAATCATAGTGTCCTCACCCACCAGGGCTTTCTGGTGTTATCTTAATGAAAATAATTATCCTAATTGCTGGTTTCAAGAGTTCCAGGTGCTGACAATAATTGTGCCTTATAAATGAAAAAAAAAAAAAATAGATGAAGCAACTAGTTTTTTAAAGGAAAACTTAATCTAAATGTTAACACCCCATCACAGGAGCAAGCCATGAGGAATGTGGATGTAGCCTCAGCATCAGACACTATAAGTTAGCTGTCTTTGTCCAGCACTAAAAGCTTCATCAGTTCACAAGCCTTTTCATCCTACTTGTGCTCTGATCTCCCTGAGAAAGCCCACATCTCACGATGAGGGCTTTCAAGGCCCATGTGCCTTCAAGCTTCATAGCACCTGGAGCTGGCTATAATTCAAGGGGCTATCCACATCCAATGGAGAATATCCATTCCTGTGGGTTAGACACTTAACAACTTGCAGAGTTTGGTAATGTAGCTCTTTTCAACAGCTACCTTCTGCGAAAGCTCTGGTCATTTCACCCTGAGGATCACATTAGAAGAAACAGATGTACTGCAACAAGGGATGCCCTGGCAGGTCAATAGTGATGTTTGCACTAACACGTGGTGATAGGTGGGAAGGATGTTGGAGCAAAAAACTCCATGTGTCTCTGCTGCAGTGCTAACATGGAACAGGTCTGCATGTCCCATGTTTGACATGGGGGTGGAAAACCTCATTTGAAGCCCTGATGTACCCTTGCCTGCTCTACTAAGCCATACCCAAGGCAAACAAAACCCCTCGGAGTCATCAGGGACGGCTGTCTCCCATCTGGAGAGAACACTAATGGAGTGAGCATTTCAAGGCTGATAAGGGGCATTGAAAGGGGCTCTGAGTGCTCTCCTCATATCTCAAGGGCAAGCACGGGAAGTCTGGAGAAGCTTTCTGTGCTGCAAACCGGTGCTGTCACAAAAACCAACTGATAACAGCTTGCTGCAAACGTGTGCACTTCAACTGGGCATTCACCAAGGGTCCCAATGGGCTCAGAGCAGCCTCAGACCCAGCGTACAGGGCCCCACATACACCCGGGCCTAAAGCACAGTATCTTTATAAGCAGCACTAGGTGGTGAGGCACTGGGGGCAAAAGAAGGTTCAATTCGATGTGCCAGAAGATTCCTATCAGTCCTACAGCTCTCAACATCTCTGGACATTTCCATTAGGAAGCAGAAATAGGCTTCGTTGGCCCCAGTCTTATTTATACCTATCCAAATCCTGGCTAGTTACTTTGCTGCCAGCGACTGAGTGCTTTGTGTCTTGCAGGGGAGCCCCTATCAGGAACAAACTTTATGAGTTCCTCATTTTAAAGTACAGGTTTGTGTGACTTCTTGCTTCTTTCCATAGTATGTCACTGCCAGGATGATCCAGCAGTGTAACAATAGAGGCCTTAGTCTGGATTTTTTTCATTGTGAAAATTTCAGGCCACCACATATCTTCAAGAACATATCCCTTTATATAACTGGCAGTGCTCTGATAAGAGTCAGTCAGTGAATCACAGGAGACACAACTAGAAACCAAACTAGCCTGTGCTCTGTTCTATAACCATAAAAAAATATTTTTCTGTCATATCATTTATTCTTTCAGATCATTACTCTTTTCCTTCTCTCTCCTTTTTCTTTTTCTTTTTAACAGTTTCTTATTTGTCCCTGACTAGAGGCTTGTGCTGCCCCAGGTCTGTGTGCTAGTGCATTCCCTTATCACTGGGTGATGGGACTCAGTGGTGCAACCTGCATGTGGGTCCAGTGGGGATTCTCCCAAAGGTCATGATACCCTTTGTTCTTGTGCATGCTGCAGCAATGCCCAGAAACGTTTGCCAGGACTATGTAAAAATGATGTACGTGATACAAGCATGTTTTGCAAACAATGTGGGTTCCACCTGGGGCTCCTGTGCAACCTCTTTCTTGTGCTCAAGGAAAGCTCCATGCTGGAATATTTTGCTGCAAAGGGCCAAAAACATGCCAAGGAATAAAGTATGAATGCATGGGCACGTTGAGGTGCACACAGGACCTGCTTGTGCTGGGGATCTGTGGGCCACGAGGGACATGTCTCCCTGTGGCTGCACACCCAGGTCCAGCCAGAGTGAGCCCACACAAATGCATGTCTGGGACAGCAACCTCCTGGCCTAGGCAAGCACCTCTGTTCCTGGTAAAAACAGAAAGCTTATTTTCCTGGTGGTGAGTGTGGGTTTTCCATGGAAAGCTATTCTTTTTGTGATACTGAAGAGTGGAAACCAGATAGAGAAAAATAACACTAAGAGCAGGAAAATGTTTCCCATTAGTTTTGTTTTTTTCTCCAGTGCTAAATCATTTTACTTTCAACCTCCTTCTGGCCAAGTTTTCAAGGGGATGAGCCGACACAGTCATGCTGGGGAGGGAGAAAAGCAGTTTTTCCACAAGTGCTTCAACATCCATCTGTCCATTCCTCAACAAATAACCAAACTACAGAGCAGAGAGAGCTGCGATAGGAGTGATCCGATTCATTTGGTAGATATCCAGGTAAAGAAGAAGAATTCACTCCTGCCTAGGCAGAGGATTCACGTGGGCGCACTCCTGCCAGGGACAAGCCCAGGAGGAGCCAACTTTGGTTCATGCTGCAGCTCCAGCAGGGTTTTGATTTTCCCTTTTTGCAGACAATTTGCCTAAACCTTTTTTTCAGTTTGCCTGCAAGTTTGGAGGAGGGTTTGTATGATGGTACGAACGCACTCCCAGACTTCATGATCACGTTCAGTCAAACTGCCAGCCCCATCCTGCTTTCTTCCTGGACTGCTTTTGGTGGCAAAACACAAAGAAACATGGGCACCTTCTCTCGTGCTGGGCAAGTTCCCAGTGCCTCCTTGCTCTTCCTCGCTGGTGCGTTTCCCGGGGCTCCGTGGCTGAGCAGGGCAGGGGAGAGGGCAGACGTGGCTGGGCAGCGCTGTGCGTCTTTGTACATTTACACCAGAGAGTCCTGGGAAGCAGAGGGAAAACAGGGAGCATGCATGCAAGAAGCCAAAGCTAGTGAGACTAACTAGCGCCGCGTGGGAGCTGGAATTTCCATTTTTGTGGGGAATTCCCTGGTTTCGCAATGGGCTTTTATTCTCTGCTGGATTAAAACCAACAAGTTTTGGAATTTCCTATGAAACTAGACTTGGGAAAGATGAGCAGATCCTTTGATGCCTGTCAAAGCATTTATTGTCATTTCAACAACCAACAGGGCTTTTTTTTTTTTCATATTAAATGGATTTCAGAACAACGTGTTGCCTCTCAAAAGCCAAGTATTTCACCGTGGAAGGACTGAAGCAAAGTAGTTTTATAACTTCAGTGCGATGCTTCTTTCCTTTCTTCCAGGATCTTATTCAATCTTTTTTTCTATATGTTCCTTAACAACTGTCCCTTAAAATGATACTTTCTCCTGGAAAAAAAAAACAAACAACTTTCTCCTGTATTACTACTAAGTAATTTTGTTGCTTTTGCAGTCACAAGTCCACCTCCAGCACTTCTTCAATGCTTGAAAAATAGCCCTATGAAAATATAAAAGACACTTTTTCCTTTTTCACAGGTTTTCTTGAGTGCCAGCCATCCCAAGAAATGCTGGAGGTACACCCTGGTGGCACATGGGAGGAGGACTGGCACCTGCCCAAGCTTTCCTCTCATCCCAGGGCCCCTGCCAAGGGGAAAGAAAGTGGCACAGCCCATGTGGTGAAGGATTACAATAGCCACGCAGGCTGGGATTGACTGAAACTTTGATGACTATGGAGGCAGAAACAAGATTCAGCCTCTGAGAAGTTGCATTTGACAGCCTGACAGCTAAGTCCTGGAGAAGAGCGAACACTAACATCTATAAGTTAGGCCAGCTTTGCATATGTGTTTATGGCTACAGGTTTTCAACAGTAAGAAAAAGATACAAACACTGTATCCATGTCCTCAGTTTTCCATAAATCGTGATCCTCCTGTGGAGGGGAGATCCTGCAAACCTGGGTGCTCAGTGGTAGGAAAGGAGAGCTGCACAGTTTTGCAGTGTCTTCTCAAAGGCAATTCATAGTGTGAAATGCGCAGCCTGCACCACTGCTTGCAAAGTGCTGCTTACACTTAAATTTTAAGTAACCATGTTCTCATTTGATGCACTGATTCCTGTCCTGCTTTTCCCTGGTAGCTGTTCCCAGAGACTAGGTCCCTGTACGGTTTTGGTGGCCACAAGAATCACTGAAGTGCAAACCAACCTGCCAAAGGAAGAGCTCTCCCTCAACAATGTAAATCAAAGCTCTTGCCTTCTTTCTTGGCCATATTTGTTATTCAACTAAGTCAATCCCATTTGAGTTCCCAAAAGCCAAATATCCTGATCTGCATAAGAACGTGTTTTATCTTTGTGCGAAGAGTGATGGGATCATTTCTTTGTATAGCAGTGCTTTCTCTCTTCTGTCTGTACTAACCGCTCTCTTCATTTAATTATTCATTTAATATTTGCTGCCCCTTCGCTGCTACCTGAAGTACACTTCAAAGCTCCAAAACAAGAGCTAGGTGCATACAAATTTCAATGTAAATCAAAGCAAAGAGGAATTTCAGAAAGGCATCAAAAAGCTGTATGGAAAAGCTTCCTGAGCTGTCCCTGGTTCCAGCAGGTGGCCGTAATGCCCCATGTATAAAAAAACCCACACAGGAAGGGCAGTGATCTTCTGGTACCAACCCCTTCTCCAAGGATACAGTGGGATATAGGTGCCTAGATGATCTGGAGACTGTTATTTCACAGGTTTCAGTAAAAATATCCAGACCAGTACATGAATTCTGTCCCTTGAGCACATGTGAGACCATGAGTGCACACTGATGGCCTGGCTGTGAGTAGAAGCTGCAGAACAGCACTGGATCCTAATCCCCTCTATGGGGTGGGACAGCTCCTTTTAGCTCCCTCCCAGCCCTCTCAGAGCACTACCTGACCCCCAGCGGCTCCAGCGCCTGGGTAAGAGATGTTCAGTTGAGTCAAGTCAAGGTTTAAGACCTTCTACGAATTAATTGAACTATGAAAACTATGTTAGTTTGTTGTTTTGTTGTGTTTTCTTTTATTCCTAGTCCATCAGCTGAGTAGAGAGGTTGCTTTCTACTCTGTTGGTCTTGGTCTTGACTTCAAACTGTTTAGCTCAGTTTGGGTCTTCACTCAGCCTGCGCTGTGCTCACTATTCATCTATTTCTAGTGCCTCAGACTCCCTTGTACGTTGCCATGTAGGGTATCTTTTAGGGGCCATTCCTGACATGCATCCAAGTCATCGCAGCTGTTTTTATAACTCTTCAGTAGCAGGGCAGTTTCTCGTGTTAGCTGTTTCCCTCATCACATCATCTTTTATTTTCTGCAGCTCCAGCCCTGGGAGCCTTCTTTTCAGCCAGCTCATTTCCATGGTTCCCATCCCTGGGTCGCTGCTGTTTCTCATGCTCCAGAACCCTGACCCATTCAGCAGTTGTCTTAGACATGCTCATTTCTGCCGTCAGCAAAACGTTGGGAGCACGCTCCAGTCCTTGCAGAATTTCTAGCCCTGTGCTTCTCCCGGTGTCAGTTTCACAACCCTCACCTCTGCCGTTAGTTCTCCACCAGGTTTTTCATCCTGTCCTGTTTTTTTCACCTCCCGATTCAATCTTTGCCTCTCCCTGTTGTTTTCCATTTGACACAGTGTGTACCTACATGCCGAGCCTCTGTCCAAACTGTCTGCTCTTCTGGTCCCACCTCGTCAGTTATTCTCTGCAGACCTTTCTTCATCAGTGATACGAGGTCAATAAGAGAGCTGAGCTCAGAAAATGGCAACGAATAATTTATCTGACAAGCGTAGCTCCTTTGTGTGTCGTGGCATTGCCGTGAGCAGCTTGTGTTTCCCTGGACTGCCTCCAAGGTCTAGCCCCATTTAAAAAGTCTATGAATCACCAACAGTTTCATTATTCACTTACAGGCTCATCAGCCTGGGGGAAGCCAAGCCCTGGGAATGTCCAGCCTGGGTCTCATGAAGCCTTGGCCCCACCCTCATCTGTGACTTGTACCTGGGTCTAGCACTGGAGGATGAGTGATTTTCCCCATATTAGTGCCTTGCTGTCAATACCCTCCACTGGAACAAACAGGGGAGAAATTCCCTCAGAGACTGAAAAATCTGGTTCCCACACACTTGTGGAGGCAGCTCAGCTGTTGCCCATCACTGAGCACGAAGAGCAGCAAGGCTGGGCTGAGTGAGCATGCATGGTGGCCAGCTTCTATGAGAGTTTTGAGGGGACCAGGGGGCGAGAGACTGTTCACGCACAACTGGGAGCCTTCAACCGACACCCATCACGAGGCAAGCTCCTGATATAGACTTCTCCATAAGGAGTTGCGTGGACTAACAACAGGTAATTTAAAAATCTAATTTCAGCATCATTTAAGCTAGGAGAAAAGGTTGTCAGGAAGCTGAAGAGCATAGGGAGACCTCTGACTCTCTGAAATGTCAAGGATTAATCAGGGAAACCTGTGCACAGCACACCTCTTCCCGAGTAATCCTTTTAATGAAAAATGGATGTATAAACTGAGCCCAGCCCTTCCTCCTCTTGTAACTCCAGTCACAGTTAAAAGACAGATAGACAGAGCAAATACAAGCAGGAGGGCATCTCATGCATCGCTAATGGGTTCGTCTTCGTTCTCTGCAGGGACAGGATTATTTCCCTTTTAGCTTCCAGCACTGCCTTTGCACAGTGGATTGCAATGATGATTAATAGGAGGAAGAAACCCATTGACCCAAACCAAAGCCCATTTCAGTAAATGGATGCTGCCCATTGATTTTTCTGTGTCCTTCCTCGTGCAGCCCAGGGAGAGACGATGTCCCCATGGCTGGCCTGCAGTGCTGCCGACGCTTGGAAACTACTTGTGTTGGGAAGGTGGGAAGAGGAAGGTGTCTCTGAGAGCCCCCTCCTACGAGACCATGGCAAGTTCAGATCAACCCACCTCTGTGTCCCCATCTTCACCAACGCCAATCCTTGTACAACAGGCTTTGGCCCTGGCATATCGTGACATTGATTCCTATGAAATTAAGGGTACATAAAGTTGCCCGAAATTACTTCCGAAAATCATCAGAGTCGTGAACCCCAGTGTAAGAGGATGTGCAGGCCCCAGGATAGGTGCGCAGCTGTGTACCTAAATCCCCTGTATGTGGTAGGGTTCACCCCAGGGGTCTGCTTCATGGCTCACTGACTCTGAAGGGCTCATGAAGGGAAAAAGGCTCCTGTAAGAGCAAGTCTTGGCAAAAGAGGCTACTCCTCTGATGGGCTCAAATGCCCGGTTACATCATGCAACTAGCTGCACGCAGAGCTGGCCTCGTCTGTTGGAGTTAAAGAGTCTTTTAGGATTGCAAACCTGCATGTTTTGGCATACCTTCGTCTAGCTCAATGGGAGGTGCCCAATGTACAACCCAGTCATGTTTTTGCCCTTGAAAAACTGCCTTTTTATTATCACATTGGGGTCTGGAGGTCTCATTAGTGTCAACTGGCATGAAAGCCACCACTCCAGGCTCATGTATGACATAATGCAGCCCCTTTCTTGCAAAACCATTGCAAGGCCCATGTGGACAACAAATTGTACGAATGGGTTTGTCTGGAAATTCACAAGTGCGAACAGGCATGACTGAAAATGGAGGTAAAAAGTTGAATAGACAACAGACAAAATTGCTAAGTAACAGCAAAAGGAAGCTTTGAAATATGCTGAATACCATTCCAGGGCTGTTTTCCCCCCTGAATGAAAACAGTTTGCAAGACTCTAAATATTGGCTAAATGTTTGGATACAACAAAATGTTATCCCTAAGTCAGAAAAGGTTACTTTTCACCTGGGATCAGTAAAAATGTTATTATAACACTTTAGAGAAAGTTAGGGGTACTACGCACTTGGAGCCCGTTCTGTAGCACAGTTTTATCCCCATAAAACTAGTGACGTGGCAAAACAAGTCCTGGTAATATCTAGATGTGCTTCCCCCTGCAGCCTCACCAGAGGGCTTATGATGCTTGGAAATAGAATTATTTCAGGATAAAATCTTGTGAGTTTTTTTTCTAGACAAACCTACACGCTTAAAGGGTCAGAAAGACAGAGAAGAGGATAAATAAAGCAGGAATTACTATTAATTATTCAAAATATTATTTTCAAAATGGGAAAACCCTTCCTCACTGCACTGCACCGCACCATCCTCCTGTTGTGTGGAGCCCATGAACCTTGGGGTGCCCTGAGTTCAGAGAGTATGTCAGGGGGAGATGGGGAGGGAAAAGGACCATTTGCCTCCTTGTTCTATGCCAAATGGTGCCCCGGCCTCTATCTGCTGTAGTTGGCACTCACTGGCAATATAAAATAGAGTTTTTCAAGTTGCAGTTGTAGCCAGCACAACAGGAGTTAAATTAATGGGCATGTGGCCTCCTAAAGGCAGGCAGATCCCAGAGGCAGGGACAGGCAGGGAGGGAGGCGCGCCTGGTCCCTCAGAATTCACGTGAAATGCTGCTACCCATCTGCCCACCCTCCACATTTCTGGTATTTCGGGGACCCTTCCCGAGACATCCCCATGGCCAGCAGGACCTTCACTTATGCAGAGATGGGTCCCAGCCCACCTACTGCCCACCCGTGTTCAGCTTCCTTGAAAAAAAGTCAGTTAGGCCTTATTTAGCTCATCCTTCCTTTCAGAAAAAGCTGTGCACCACTTGAGCCCAGGACAAAGCCTATTCTACCCCTTTTATCCATCTTACTGAGGAGAGGAGGAGACAAATGGTCCAGAGTAGTAAGGCTAGGGTGTAGAATTTGCCCCCACTGGCCAACTTAAAGGAACAGCACTGCTGCCTGCCAGGCTCATGCCAACCCAAGGTGTATCTGCAGAACATTTCCAACTTCAAGGTAAGAGCAGAGCTGAGTGATCATTCTCTTGCTGCATCCATTTCTGCTCCACCTGGCAGTGGGGACAGCAAAAGAACACTAACAATGTCCAAGTGGTGCCCAGCCCAGAGCCCCCATGAGCTGTCTGCAGCTGTAGCTTTCTGCTTTCATGGAATCATAGAATGTTAGGGAGTAGAAAGAACCTCTAGAGATCATCTAGTCCAACCCCCCTGCCAGAGCAGGATCACCTAGAGCATACCACACAGGAATGCATCCAGGCAGGTTTTGAAAGTCTCCAGAGAAGGAGACTCCACAACCTCTCTGGGCAGCTTGTTCCAGCGCGCCGTCACCCTCACAATAAAGAAGTTTCTCTTCATGTTGAGGTGGAACTTCCTGTGTTCTAACTTAAACCCATTATTTCTTGTTCTGTTGCTGGGCACCACTGAAAAGAGATTGTCCCCTTCCTCTTGACACCCACCCCTCAGCTATTTGTAGACATTAATAAGATGTCCTCAGCCGTCCCCTTTCAAGGCTAAACAGCCCCAGTTCAGTCAGTCTCTCTTCATAGAAGAGACTTCCTTCCCACTCCACTTGCCAGACCAGAAGAGGACACCCAAGGGCTCTTCCCAAACAGTGCACATGCAACACTGCACAGAGAACACGTGCTGGGGTCTGGGTGCAGCAGCCCATCCCCTCTACCCGCAGGATAGCTCATCCTGACCCAGCCTTCTCAATTCTCCTTGGAGAAAGGCACAGGAGGCTTTGCCCACATGATGACAGCCTTTTAGATCTACGGCACTAAGAGAGATCGAAAAACAAATTAATAAATACTGTTAAGAGACATGAGCTGAGACCAGCATCTCCTGTGTCCAGCCACGGGGTCAACAGGCCAGCATGGGCAAAGGGGTGCTGGGGGCCGTACTGGGAGCAGCGGGCAGGAAAGGGGCCAGAAGCAGAAACCCCTCTGAACCTCGCTTCGGGCAACCTATCTTCAGCGAAGCCTGTCCAGGAGCCCAAATACTTTCTTCTCTTCAGAGCTCAGCTATCGCTCCGCGCCGCTGCACACATATAAGTCTCAATAAAATGTGCTTTAAAAATAGATGAGCAAAACCCAAGGGCTGCTCCTCAGGCAGGAAAGTGGCCACTGTTCAGTGCTCCTCCACTTTACTGAGGCTGACACAGACAGCGCTGCCGGTGGCATTTGCAACTGCCCATTTTTATTTCTTGTCGCCGTTTGCTGGTACTGACGCCAACACTTTGTGCAGAGAAGCAGGGAACGTTTACATGCCATCGTCACATCCAGCCGTGTCCATCTCTGCAGGCAGAGCACGAGCATCCAAGATGCCATCTGATTTGGAGCTATCTCTGCCAGCGTTAAACAGACAATAAAAGAAAATGTTGTATGTGAGTAAGATACACTGCTGGGAGAGATTTCCTCCTCATCTTCTTCCTCCTCTTCATAGTTTATAGGAGACGAAGCATAGGCTGCATCCCAACACCCATGTGCCCCTTTGGGATGCTCTCCATGGCAGCGACGTGTGCAACTCCTGAGGGCAGACTAGGGCATGCTAATGGGCTTTCTGTGTTGATGAAATCACAAAACTCATACATGGCCTCTGCTAGGAACCCCAGTTAGTTCCTGGTGAAAACCAGGGACACCATAAAATGAAAGTGGCTCAGACAAATAGCAGGGACAAGGGGAAATTTCCTGGTGCTCAAACAGAAGCCTCAAGTGAGGGATTTTGCTTTTCAGCCAGAATTTCACCTGGCTGCAGCCATCTCCCTGGCTTTCTCTTTGACATGAATCTCAGTCAACATCTCACTCCTGTAATTGGATAATTAAGTCAATTATGAGGGTGAGGGAAAATTTTCAAGCTTGTAGGTGCCAGCACAGCCTCCCGGAGCCAACCTCTCACCACAAAGCCAACGCCTATGGCTCGGGAAGCCTTCTGTATCAAGGATGAAATTCACCCCCAGGAGAGATGTGCCAAGACAAACCTATGTGGTCCACAGTTAGGGAATGGCCAGGGCTGAGCTATGGCCCACTTGCCCCATGCTCCTGGATTTGGAGGTGCCTCTGGGTCTGTCCTATGCCCACTGATGCTCAGGGCTGTGGTGGTGGGAAGCTACTGCCTCTGTCCCTGAAATGCCATGATATGTGGCTCTGCTGCATATACTGTGAAACCTACCCTTTTTTTTTCATCCTTTCCTTACAAGCAGGCATCTGACCCTGTGAAACCCATGGTGTGTGCCATGTGCCAGTCCGTGAGTGATCCAGGCCCCACTCGGTGTCCCTGCTGTGGAGCCTGGGAGCAGCAAAGCAGCAAGTGCAACCCTGCAAGAGGCCAGGGATGTAGGCAGAGAGCTGAGGGTCCAGCAGCATCCTCTGGCCCACATCCAGAGGGAAATGCATGGAGCTTGGGAGGATTTTCCCCAGGGGCTGCATGAACATTTTATCAAGATATAACCTAAAGTTACCTGACAGCTCAAAAACAAGCTAAGCAATAGCCAAAACTTGCTGGAGGGAATAAAAGTATCTTCAATTACCTCTGCTCCCTGCTGCAGGATGCTAAATGAGGGAGCAGCACGGCTGTGGGGCAGAGCCAGCGTCGGGAAAGGGATCCAGCACTGCCCCCGCCCTAACCCTCCAAACTAAACACTGGATTTCCACTGCACAGGCTTGTAATGAAGCCTAACAACACTTTGGGTCATTTCTAAAGAAAGTCTCATTTATTATCAGGAATTGCCTTCTTGTTATGTCATCAATGGCAAACAGCCTTGCAGGGAATGGAGTGGCAGAATGCACTGCAGCTTCCAGGAATAGGGCTTTGCAGTGACAGGAGAGGGAAATGCCTTCAAATAGGCAAACTAGCTGGGGAATGGGAGTATGAAGCTTTCTTGCAACGTGCCCAGCTCAATAAGTAAACCAACGAGCTCAGCAGTCTGCAGGAAGAGCACTGAAGTAACTGCAGGCAAGTGATCTCAGAGGGGCAGGAAGGAATATATTGATTTAGGGGCTTGGAGGCCACTCTCATGCAGAAGAAGCACAGGAAAGCCACGGTTGTTTACCTGAAGCCATACAATTTTTTTTTGAAGCTGTGAGATGTCTGCCAGGGGAAAAAGATGGCCCTGATAAGAAAGGAACAGCCTGAGACTTTTGTCTCATTACCCACTTTTTTTTTTTTGCAGAACTATCTGAATTGGAGACCCTGCCAGGCACAACAGAGAAAATAAATTATCCTTTTCAGACTGACCTTTCTCACATTTATATTAATATGGATTGCCTGCCTTGTTCCAAACTAGAAGGTGAAAGCTTTCAAGTATGCGGGGATCCTTACCACTCCCCACACAAAGCCACCATCAGTCAAGACAGGGCTGGAGACGAGCTTTCTCCTCCTCTTCCCCAGCACACACATGTCGCAGTTTTCCTCCTCTGTCCCCGCAGAGCCCCATCAGAGGATGCCACAGCTGTTCCTGCTCCTCCCAACCTTCTGAGGGGCGCTTCAAAGAGCAGGACTGGCTTTTTCCTGGTGCTGTGCCATCCAGTTTTCATACTTTCTGTGGTTTTAAGTAAGAAGGTTTCTGGCAGAATTAAGAATCAAAAGCTTTGGACCTGGGAATCAGCAGCATCACTCGATATCACTGCTCACAGAGGGGCAATTTTTAATAGAAATAGCTCTGTTTTTTTGGCATTGTCAGGAAACCATTTGAAGACAAATATGTAACACATGAGACTGGGACTGCTGCACGTGTGAGGGGGTAGGTAATGCACAAAGTTATAGTTTGTAGCCCTCACAATGTTTCAGCATTTCATAAGGGTGACAGAGCACTGGAACAGGCTGCCCAGGGGGGTTGTGGATTCTCCTTCTCTGGAGACATTCAAGACCCGCCTGGACACCTTTCTGTGTGATGTCATTTAGGTTCCTGCTCTGGCAGGGGGATTGGACTTGATGATCCTTTGGGGTCCCTTCCAATCCCTAACATTCTGTGATTCTGTGATTCTGTGATTGATTTGAGGATCATAGGATACCTGAGGCTGGAAGGGACCTCAGGAGGTCACCAGTCCCGCCTGCTGCTCAGAGCAAGGTCAGCTGTGAGATCTGGCCAGGTTACTTGGGGTCCAAATGGGTCTTGAAAACTTCTGAGCACAAAGAAACAGGACACCATCGTCCCCGGACAACCCGCTCGGAGGCCTGGCCACCTTCATGGTGGACGTTTGGTTATGTGGCAAAAGCACATTTTCAGCCTGGGTTCCCCCAGCCAGGCAGTCCCCTGGTCTGTGTTGCTGCAGAGGAACAGGGTTTTGCTTTTGTCCCTGCTGAATGAGGTTCCCACAGACCCATTCCTCCAGGCTGCCTATATCTCTCTGAATGGCAGCATATTGACCGGTCACCTCAGTTCAGCGTCACTTGCCGACTTGACAAGTGCACTTGGTTGCCTCCTCCAGGTCATTGATAAAGATGTTGAATGGGACAGGTCCCACGATGGACCTGTGGTAGCTCACTTGTTATCGGGCTTAGGGTAGAGCACGACTCGTTAACCTCTACCCTGTGAGCTTGATCATTCAACCAGGTTTTTACTTTTACCTGTCTGGTTGCCCACCCATCCAGACTATAATGTCCTAACTTGGCTACAAGGATGTGTAGGAGAGGTCACTCCATGATTTCCCCAGGGACCAAAGAAAGGGGTGACCAGCCTATAGTTTCCAGATCATACTTTTGGCTGTTTATTTGTTTGGGTTTTTTTCCCCACCAAGATGGATGCATCGCTTGCTTTTCTCCCAATATTAGGAACCCCACACAAGCTCCATGACCTTTCAAAGATCAGCACAGCTGTCATCTCCAAACTGTGCTTATGGACTCATGGTATTACTTTCAGGTGAGCATGGTGACAAATCTTCCAAACCTCTTACTTTGTACTCTTGTCTTAACAGTAACAGAGAGTGAGAAGACGATGGTGGATTTCCAAAGCTGGTTTCTGATAAAGGGAATATGTTTCAAAGCAAATACTAATGAAATTTCCAAGAAGGAGGACCAGGTGCATAACTGCATCTAATGAAGAAAATCAGGGAGTAGATTCAAATGGCTAGCACTACTAACTCCTTTTCTCCTCTTCACAATATTTGTGTTTTCTCTTCAATAGTTATTTACAAGTGTGCCGAGAACAGTCTTCCTGAGATCATGAGCTTACTTTCAAGGATAGTAGACATGCCAAAGCTTTAGGAGGAATAAAACATAACAGCACGACTGGTGAAGCGGTACCATAATCACCTAGAGAGATAACTGTGTCCTCAGGTCCCTCTGTGGCTGCATGTGTACCATGGGCAGAGCAAACAAGCCACCGAAAGAAAGACCACTCTCCCCTTCTAGCCTCTTGCTCAAAGGAAAACTCTGGGAGGGGAAGACTGACCCAGTCTGGATGTTGGCTCACTCAACCATTCAGAGGGATTTCCATCCCTGAGATCTCCTGAGTTCAGAAGAGGGATGAAGTCTTTAATGGGAAACTTCCATCACAGCTCTCACAATGTTGCGTATGAGACAAATGCAAAACAAAATAATAAAAAATACTGGAGTCAACAGAAAACCTTCCATGAGCTACTGTGGGAATCAGATGGGGCCACATTTGTCAGTACATTTTTCTTCTTGCTACTCCTTTCTATTGGCAATTCTTGGAGACCAGCCAAGTCTACTTCCTGTGCTCCTCATTTATCAGCATACACCTAAAAATCAATAGCCTTGCACTGGCTGCTTCTGTTAGTGCATTATCATTTCCTGCAACAAGGATAGCTTGACAAAATGAAGTTTCAGCTAATTAAAGGTTGTAAAACAGTTGGATTGATGCTGAGTCTTCCAGAACTCTGTAGGTCATTTCATACAATTCCTTCTGGAGGAGAATCTGAAAGGTCTTGGCTCCTTCATAGGTCCTTTTGCAGTTGCTACCCTTGTTGTGGTGATCAGTCAGGATGCTCATCCTCCATTCATTAATGGGAATCACTTTGATTTGAATGACACAAGTGCCATCTAGGTTCAATAGGCTGGGAGCCCTTTGCATAGATATGAGCACAAAGGCATCAAAAGGCTCCATCCACATGCAAATTTCACAGCAGCTAATACTGAAACCTCCCTCATGGCACCTGTGGTCCTTCATCCAAATGAGAATCAGCTTTTCTGACTTCTGCTCAGAGACAACACACAATTGCCAAATGGTTCCCAACAACTGACTAAGGCGATCCGGCCACAATTTGTAGCCTTTAAAAGGAAAGCAAGGAAATTGTACAGTGATTTCTAGTTGGCGGATAAATTCCAAGGCAGTTTGGGCTGAGGAGGAACTAAGCAGAATCCATCAGGCAGCCATAGCTCTTAAAGACTTCATCAGGCCAGTTTAGTTTGACAGATATGACAAATCAGTTTGTACAACAGCAGCATGTAACACATGAGTTTCATGTATTTATGTAAGGTGGAGCCTCAGAGTTTAAGACAGATGTGAAAAAAGCACCAAGGGACCAACACAGGAGTGAAGTTAAATAGGGCAAAATCAGTGATCTGTCCTTTTCCCAGCAGGGATATTACAGCAGCTTAGACTCGTATTCATGTTCTGGCAGGAAAAATCTCGCTCCTTGCCCCCTTCTCACTGCACGTGAATGTTGTCCTGCACCTTGGCATAACCCAAACGCAAAAGGCCCAAAAGAGGTGATGCACTGGAAGAGGAAACTAAGAACAAGGCTGTGAGATGGCTGCTAGTGAGAGAAGACAACAGTCCTCTGTTTTGCTCCCTGGTGTTCTAAGATGTTCATTTTCACCAGCCCAAAGTCAGTCATCACATGATGTACCTGCACATCAGTTCGCTTTCCCACCTATAATCTAAAGCATCTTATATATCAGCTTGGAGTAGAGCAGTCTCATTTCCTCCATTCCCACGTGACTTGCGGGATGTGGTTCTCAGCTATTTTCTCTGAGCCTTTCCTACGATTGCTTAGTAATGACTGCATTAGAGCCAGCAGCTATTACCCCGCACACAACTGCATCCTAAAGGATGCATACCTCATATGAGGAGAGGAGATTGATTCCTGCTGCGGCAGCCTGGCCAACCAAATTCAGTAACTCCTACCTAAAAAAAAAAAAAAAAGTATATAAATGCACAGACCACTTGTATAGGATCCAAGCGCAGATGCAAAATGGGGACATGATTGTAGAGTCTTTCTAAAGAAGTTCAGAGACCTGCCCCTTCATAGCTTCCTGATAGCACCTGAAAACCTGGCAGAATCATCTGGGGTCTGATCCAGACCCGGAAGAGAAGACAGGGTCGTCGTCCTGGCCTCTGTACGTGCTTGGGCTGACAGGCCCAAAAGGAAGCAATGATGGAGTAGCCACAGAGGAGATACAGCCCCTCTTACAGGCACAGCAGGATTGTCAGTACAGCGTTGTCAAGAGTTTGTATTGCACAGAAAGGTGATTTTTCTTGTTGGTGAAGTTAATTTGGTGCTTGAAAGAGGGGTAAAGAAGGGACATCACATGGGAAAAAGTAAATTTTTGTTGAATCAGGTTCAATCATTGTGATTGGATTTTCAGTCTAGAAATGAATAATAGCTTCTGCATAGTTATTGTATCATACAGAATTTTATCCTTTTATTTTCCTGGTTTTCAGTAGAAAAATACTGCTTTCATGCCAAAACTGGGACAAAAAGTCAAGTTACTTTTACAGTGCTATAAAGCTGACTAAAAGTGCCTGCTTTGGTATTTATCATTTGGTGAGACCTTATTTTCACATTTAAGAAAATGCCAGTAAGCACAAATATCCCGACGCAGGAATGGCAGCAGGTACAGGAGGGGAAGTCCTTATCTGCAGGTGCTGTGAGAACCTTGGCAGATGAAAAGTCACAGCCTCTGCTCCCCACAGAGTCACTTCTGCATTTCCTAATAAAACCAGCTCTTCTCCCTTGGAGCAAATCTTAACACAAAGCTCCTTTCACCACTAGAAATTGTACTCCTATAAAGAAATACAGTGAAGAACTGCTGTTGTAAAGGACTATCAGATGTCGAAATTCAGCATCTGTATTCAGGAATCAATCTAGTTCCAATATCACAGTCTGCAAAATCCCAAAGTGCCGGAAGCAGCATTATTTACAACTAGCCTTCTGTTGCTGATGCCCAGACACTGCAGTACCCTGCTCTTGTTTTCCCCAGCTGAATTGCACTCAGCCTTTTTTCCTCCCCCTCCGTCAACTGTGCTACCTTTTGCCTTGGAAACTGGCATCTCTGGCTGTGATTCTGCTTCAGGGGAGCTGAACATAGGAGCTTTTTATCGTCCCGCACATACTTCATTTTAGTTTTGACTGAAAACCCTTTTGACGTATTTGGCCAACCCGTGCAATTAGGGATTCGCACACCTCTAATTTAAACCTCCTTACTCAGGCGAGCGCGGCAGCGGACGGCTCCACCGCGCAGCTCCGTCCGAGCTCCCACTCCCTCCTGCCCACGCTGGTGCCAGCACGGCTGGGGCTGCCCAAGGCTCGCTGCCCAGCTGCCTGACGCAGGGCTGGGGGAACTGGAGAGCGATCAAATCTCATCGTCTTCTCACTCAGCAGGTAAGCTTCGGTCTGTGATTCTGCAAATCCCACTAGTTTTCCTCAAGGAAAAGTCTGGTGAGTCAGGCAGCTTTCATAGCTAAAAAAGTCGGCTGCATTTGTGTGCCTTCAATGTTTTGTACAGAAGGTCATCTTCTCGCTCCTCCTCTCTCACACATGTCACAGGCATTAATGACTGCAGTGTCCCAGAGGTGCAAGAACTGAACCACTCACATTTAAATATCTCTCAGCAGTTGAAAAGATGAGTTGTACATTACAGGATAATTATGTTTTGCTCTCAGAAGCTTTACTATCTCCAGGCTCTTGTGTTTGCTCTGACCCACCAACACAAAAACGATTTTTGTCTCTATTTTTTATTTCTCCACCCGAGAAAGGAGTGGTTTTGAATCATAGAATCATAGAATCATAGAATCATAGAATGATTTAGGTTGGAAGGGACCTTTAAAGGTCATCTAGTCCAACCCCCCTGCTACGAGTAGGGACATCATCATCGCTGCCCAGAGAGGTTTGGAATCAGAAGAACCCTTCAGGTTTCCCCTGACAGTAGCGCCATTTCACCCTAAGGAAGATGTGAGGATGCTCCACACTGGCTATCCATTGGCCAACTCTTGACCCTCAGAGCACTGGGGAAGATCTACACCTGTCCTCCAGGCAGCTATTTCCAGCAGAATTGTAACCTGAACATAAAATAAATTCTTCACTGTGTGGGTGACAGAGCACTGGAACAGGCTGCCCAGAGAGGTTGCAGAATCTCCTTCTCTAGAGACTTTCAAACCCATCTGGGTATGTTCCTGTGTGGCCTGCCCTAGGTGATCCTGCTCTGAGGGGGCAGGTTGAACTTGATGATCTCCAGAGGTCCCTTTCAACCCCTACTATTCTATGATTCTATGTTTATATAGTTCTAAAATGGAGTCAAATAACTTCTGCACAACAGTTCCCCTTTCCAGAAAATGACAGGAAATTTCTGTGCTAAATCAAAGAGGAGTTAAAGATTTAAATACTACTACACTAAACCAACGTCTTTAAGACCACATTTCTTTAAGCAGCCCGTGAACTTGTGCATGCAAGCCTTGCTGCAGCAGATCCTCCCCTGCATACAGGGAGCACAACCGTACATCAACTGACAAGACAGCCCTCCTCAAAGGCAGGGTGGGCGTTTGGCACAGATGCAGGCAGCAAGTCACCACACCTTCCAGCTGCCTTAATTTCCAGAGGTAATAAGAGGCTTCTCGAAGCCTGGCCACAGTCTCTGTAGCTTAACCATTAATGTTCAGTTGATGAAAACAGCCAGGCGCAGAAATGCCCACATAAGCAAAAGCCTCTTCATAGCTTTTAACTACCAGGGAGAAGAAACTATGTCGTTGAAGAATGAAACAAACAACGTCACCCTGATCACCCCTCCAAGTCCCCACTCAGATGAAGCTGGAGCAGAGGCTGATGCCTGCACTGCCTGGCAGCAGCTGCCTGGCTAACAAGGCTAATGAAAGCCACAGGCTCAGATCTGGGCCCCGCAAGACCTTCCGGAAGCCCCAGTGCCCCCATCTCGCTGGTGGTAGCACATCTCCAGGGAGCTCACAGGAGCATTTTGCCCAGCAATAGGTACCAGCTCAGGCATGCATGCTGGTTGTGGAGATGAGGGGGAGGCGGTGAGGTTGCTCCTCGGTAGGCAGGCTGAGCCAGACAGCACCACGGTAATCAAGGTCAGCTTTTTAAACCAGGGCTGGAAGCAATGATGAGCGGTTGTGCAGCCATAGGAAGCTGGCAGAAGTGATCTGCACTGACTGCACTTCCCCAGAGGCTCTCCAAGGACAGGGCTGCCTCAGGGTGTCCCAGCCCTGCAGTTCCATCCTGGCCTCCCAACAGTGAGCTGAAGATTATTCTCATTGTCACAACTCTTGAGATGGTAAAATTGCATTGACAGCTGAGCAGCCCCCAGGCAAGTCCCTCCCAGGGCAGCTTGGGGTACTGGAGCCAGGGCCAGTGGTCCTAGTGCTGGCCTGCTGTGACAGGCAGCTCCAGCAGCTGAGAGGAGAAGCATGGCCAAGTCCCAAACCACCTCCCCACGGTCTCTTCCCCTACCCTTTCCCCATAATCTCAGGAGCAGCCCTGTGCCAGTGTGGTGCTCACCTCAGCAGTGGGGGCAGAGCTAAGGATAGTCCTGACCCACACTTGACCTGGAAAAGTACCCCAGGGGTTATATCCTCCCTGCTGCAGGAGAGGCAGTAGCTCTTACTGGTTTGATCACCAGCAAGGTTCTTTGCTGCCACACTCACAGAATTCACAGAATGTTAGGGTTTGGAAGGGACCTTGAAAGATCATCTAGTCCAACCCCCCTGCCAGAGCAGGATCATCTAAAGTAGGTCACACAGAAACATGTCCAGGTGGGTTTTGAATGTCTCCAGAGACAGAGACTCCACCACCCCCCTGGGCAGCCTCTTCCAGTGCTCCCTTACTTTCAGTGTAAAGAAGTTATTCTTTGTGTTGAGTTTAAATCTTTTATTTTCTGGTTTATGCCCATTGCCCCAAGTCCTGTCTTACCCGACTTGAAAGAAGCAGATGCAGCTGGAGCCTGGCCCCAGTGTCATGAATGGTGGGTCTCCCCTTGGCTTGGAAGCTCCAAATGCATTCCTCTTCTCGAGGCAGTTCATTCTAACAACCAGAACCACAGAGAAGTCCTGTCAGCAGCTCAGCAGAGATGGCTGCAGAGTCACACTGCATCCACACTGGTAATGCCTTTTTCCAATCCTTGCTGAGGACTCAGCTCAGTAGGGCAGGTGTCCGGTGGTGACTGCTGCCAACTGTAGCCAGAAGCACCAGGCTGGGAGAAAATCAGAATGATGGGACAGTCCAAGACTTTGTTGATGAAGCCAGAGACAGTCACTGTTTGGAGGATAAGAGTCTGAGGCAGCCTCCCTATCTGTTTGTTGAGAGGCCTTTCCCTGGGACACTGTCAATCAGGGTGATCAGGAAACAAAAGATTTGGCTGCATTGCTTAGTTAACGTAAGTGTGCAAGAGAAGCATCTTGTTGATTTGCTTTCCAGAAGAATATCCACTGAATTTCACTGAAAGACAGAAAACTCAGCTGCCGGCATAGTCAAGTGAATTTGGCAGAGTTCTCTTGCCTGGGCACTTGCTGACTTGCCATGGGGACATTTCCTCCCACTTAAGATCAACCTGCTTTCCATCTCTTGCCGGTGTGAGCACTTGTGATGCTAACTTTTCACTCAGTAAGGCTGCAGGGTACAAGCTCCCAGATGGCTCCACTGCCTGTGACAGCCGCACTGAGGATCAATGATCCTTATTTACGGATACGTGTGAGTTGCAGAACCTAAAGAACTGAAACTCAATTTTTCTTTAATTTAACCAGCGCTGGTAACGGTCAGATGCAGGTAACACAGACACCAACAGTTACTCCCCTGTCTTGGTCTGAAAGTGCAGTATCATCCATCCATCCATTCATCCATCCATCATAATGAAATTCCAGCATCATGGATTTATTTTTACATTATTATGTTTAAAAAAAATCTCACCTCTACAGGCAGTTTCACCCTGTTATTTGTCCCCTCTCCCTCCTGCCAATGACTAGTGCAAGATCTCAATCTGCTTTTTCACCAGGCAACAACTGAAAGCCTCATAAAGTGACCAAAATACCACCTTTTCCTGCCCCTCACTCATAACCTGAGCTGCATCACCCTGACCATCAACCCTGTGGGTTACCACACTGTGGGCAGTGGCCACCTCTTTCCCACAACTGCTCTTTGTGATATGGACAGCTGCTGGTAGGTGAATATTGACCAACCATTTAATGGCTGATCCTATGGTAAGTGTCTAAAACATCTCCCATTTCTTCCTAATCTTTAGTTCAAAGAACAGATAAAAGCCAGCACGGAAGAAAATGGTTCTCTGTTTCAGCCCATTACCCTGCCTCTACAAAAAAAACAACAAACTAAACCAACCAGTAGCTGAAGACTATTTTCTGGTAGAAAAGTCTTAACATTTATTATCTATAAATTCAGTGTCTTCTGAATTGATGGAAGCAGGGGGCTTTCATCTTACACTGCTCAAGAGGCATTAACTTCTGCCCTAGGGAACTGCATGCAGTTCACATTTCCCACCACCTGAACACAGCAAGTTTTTGCCTCCAGTTTGCTCCAGGAAAGCACAAACATCACCTTGACCCTGACCAAAAAGCTCTTCTCGTGAAGCAGGGGGTTTGTAGAGATAAAACTCCCACCAAGGTGCACGATACACTTGTCCTGCATGGGCTGGGGCTCACGTTATGCAGTTGCTTGTACATAATGGAGGTGGCAATGTGCCAGAAGTATTTTTCCCTTAAGAGCTGGGCTCTTTATTGAAAGTGAGAATAATAATAATTACTACCTTGTTGAGAAAAAAAATAAATTGTTATCACTAATCATGATAATTCTGAAAATTGTATCAATTTTCATCAATACAATGATCAATTTTCCTTTTCAATCTCGTTCAGCTTTTCTCCTTGAATTACTTCTGGTGGAATTAAGTGTCATTGGTTTCATGAAAAATGTTTCTATCGGATTTGAATTTATCACCTCTACTTTAAAGTCAAATTATAAAAACTGGGCCAATAAAATTACAAGACAAAAATAGAAGTCCTCCATTCATTTTCTCTGCGTTAGTCATAACTGTAGCTATTTTAACCACTTATTCTCTTCAATCTCTCTATGTTCCTGCTGTCTCCCAAACCTTAAGGAACTTGCAGTACAAAATGTTTGCCCAACTCAGTTCTGGGCTGATCCAGGTAATTTTAAAACTCCGAGTTGTGCAAGTGCTTTGCTTTAACTACGCTGTCCTTCCCATTCAAAACTGAACTTCATTTGTCACTGAGCTTGATAAGGTATCGCTAAATTTCTTGTGAGCTTGACTGTAATAACCTTCACTATTTTCTATTTCACCAGTCATTCCTTTTCCAGATGAATTAGAAAAGCAATTTATCAACTAAAAAAAAAGAAAAAGTCAATCATGACTATAGGAAAACACCAGAGGATAAAGAAGGTTTTGTAATTTTATAGTCTAGTGTAATAAATTGGTCAGCAAATCAGTTATTGCATTATAAACGTCTTCATGGGTATGTACAGGTGGCACAGAAGGACAAGTACGCTGCTAACTTACGTGGATTTTTAACAACTTACTATCCTGAACCATATATTACTGTCAGCCTCTCAAACAACCACCAAGGCCTTTTATTGTGCTCTCAAAATAAACTTGATACTGACAAATTATGGCCGAGATGGAGTATCTGGGAAGAATCTAAGTACTTCAGAAGAAGTAAGGAGGGTAGGAACGGTTCTTTAAGAATCCTGACAGATCTTGGCAATTTTCTGATTTAAGCAGAGAAGTCCAATCGGTGTCAGTGGTGCAATGGCTGTTAATGGTCTAAACACCAACCTATACAGGAGATATAACCCCAAATCTGCTTAAGATTACCCATTTAATCAGCATAAAGTTAGTGAGAGTTTTAGATGGAGAAATATATCCATTTTCATATTCGCTTCTTGAAGTATGATAACCAATCTTATCAGAGCCCCCACAGAACCATAACATATACAAACTTTACTTCTCCAAGGAGCAGGAGCAGAAGCTCCCGACTTTTGGCCAGCCCAGAAATGGCTGCCTGCCTTCTTACCCGTAAGGCAGGGAGGAAGCTTTGTCAGAGTGCCGAAGAGCTCTCTTCTAGGTGAAAAATCCCTGTTCTTCCTGTTGTAAATGCAGTGTAGGGAAACGTATCCAGAGGCTGCAGGGATCGCCACGGGATTAATATCGACGCAGCACCTTGGCAAAGCCTTTACCATTAGAGAGGCCATACTTGCTCCAGCAGCTGTGCCAATCCTTAGGGCTGTTTAAACAGTCTTTTGTTGCTGTTATTTAAGAAAATACAAGCTGCAGAGTCCTTGCTACCAGATATTATTCTTCACATGCGAATATTAATTTAGGATTGATAACACACATAGTGGAATGAGAGACAGATGTGAGCCCTTCATGACATTTCAGAACATGAAGGACTCCAGTTTATGCTCACTTTCCCTTCCTTCATGACATCTATTAACTCCTCCATAGGGAAAATACCGTTTCTATCCAAGAGTGAAAATCAAATGTCAAACTCTTCAACATATCATCAGACCATCCAACAGCCTGACCCTGCAAAGACTTAGCTCTAATCTTTACGGGCTGCAAGTATCCTCTTGACTCCAATCAACGGGGAAGAGAAGCGTACACGTGAACTTTTGCAAGGCTGAAGAATCTGGGATTAAGAGCTACAGCATTTGTTTCGGCAAACACACAACCCACAACACAAAGCATCCAAGGGAAAAAAACCACAAATCTTTTAGCAACTCTCCCCCATGGTTTTCCACCCGCCTCGCACCACAACCGAAATGCTCTGCCATGGGTAGAACTCAAACAGGAAAATGACGGCATGGGTCCTACCCACTTTCTGCAGGAGTTCTTTTGGCAAGCTCTCGCTTCAAATGCCAAGCAGCATTAAGGATTTGCTTGGACATGTGCATTTATGCATCTTATTCACCTCAACAACAGGGAACTCCACACACTTTGCTATTCAAGCTTGCCAAATATTTTAACTAGAAGCTACTGGATTTTCATGTGTTTGTATTATATCAAGTACCCAGCTACTTTTTTTCAAACCAAGATTACATTTCAAACATTCATTTTTTTCAAAATCAACACATCTGAAAGACTTGTTTCACTAACAAAACATGCCCTGCCTCGGTCTATTTCTTTTTCTTGTATTGTCATAGCTGTTTCCCATCTGAGCCTATCTTACTTAGGAGGTCAGCATTTTGGAAAAGGCAAGTTTGGCTTTGTAGTTAAAAATAACAACATGCTCCTCATAGCTTTCTCAAGCTAATGTTCCTTAAAATTAAAAAAAAAAAAAAGTTTAAAGTAAGAAGTTTTGTGTCCCTATAGTTACTGATTTAGCATCTATGCTGCAGAGGACAAGGAAACCCACCCCTTCAAGATTCATTTAGGTAACGAGCACATAATCACAGAATGATTTGGGTTGGAAGGGATAACGCTGTCATCTCAGCTCCCAGAATCCTAAGAGGTATGTGTGTACGCTCTTGGCTGTTAAGTGATGACTACAAAAACCCGCAGTATGAGCACGTAACTTCTGTCAGGCACCCCAGGGTGTGACACGGCTGGACATTTGCAACTGCAACTGTCCACGCTTCCTTTCTTCTCTGACATTAAAAAACCCCAAATCTCTAGGTGGCTACTTTTGATGTGAATAGAAAAGAAAATAGAAAACAAAACTGATAAAAACCCTTAGCAGTTCTCAACAGATTTTACCACTCTCCCTCCTTTTCTCTTTTTTTTTTTTTTTAAATAAATAAAATGGAGTCCTTAGTTTCCAGATTAAGAAGTATTATTAAAAGTAGTTACAGACCCAATTACAACCCTTAAAACACCACCAAAATGCACTACAATGTTCTTTTATTTAGTTTACAGAAGAGTCTATCAGTACAGGTTGCAGAAAGAAAATGTTTAGTGCTATTTACAATTTGTTTTAAAACTCTGCTCTATACAAATTTAATTCTGATCAGTATGAACAATATTTTTTGTAAATCTACTGCATATAAAGCATTTCATCAAAGCAGTAACAATGAATAAAACAACAGCAGTAACAATGAATAAAATAACCTTACATTTGAATGATGCCAATCATTCGAAAAAACGATTACACAGAACATCTGTAAGAGTTGTGGACACTTAAGTACAGAACACAATGTCAACCTGTGACTCATTTTTTTTTTAAAGGCTAAAGCTATTTATATGGAATATTGTTCTATTATACTACACGCCAATCTATATTTAACTTCTATAGTTATGTATTTTATAAGATTTTTATTAAATATATTCTACACATATTTGTAATTTCACCCAGGAAGAATTCCTCCCCAGTGAAAAAAATATAAAATCTTTTATATTTTTTTAATTTTTATTTATTTTTTATTTTTTACAGGTTTAGATGAAACTAGCTCATGCTTTAGTGCTGTGCAAATGTCTTTAGCATATCAACATTTAAATTATTGATATGAAATAAAAGAATGGCATCCTTTTTAATTATGTATGCCTTCAAAAATCAGCTTCTGATTTTAATACCATTGCAAGCACTAATACCAAATGCAGATTACATAAAGAAACAAAAACTAGTACTATGGCAGAGGTTTTTCTTTTTGCTTTTTAAACTTTAATAATTCTTTTGAAGTCTCTAATGAGTAAGCATGACACTGGACACTAAGGTACAGATTGAGAAAAATGACTGAAAAACACCGATTTGCCAATATTCAAGTACATAAAATTGATTAGTAAATGATGTTTTCTAACATTTATGCACAATAATAAAAGCCTATGAACTACAGGAAATTACCCCTCCCATATTAAGGCTAGGAAATGCACTCTCTGTACTTGCTTGTGCTGTCTGAATTAAGCACTCAACTAACGTTCGAGATCAGAGTGCACGCAGTAACGAAAAAATCAGTTTCATCAGCCCTCTACAGAGTGCTTTTAAATTACAGGCACATAGTTTTGTTTTTTGTTTGTTTGTTGCAGTGAAAATATATATAGTTAGACTTGGTTTAGTTAGTACTCTGTGCCAGTTCGGCCACCAAGGTTGACTTAGGTAGAATTGACTTAACAGTTTTTTCTTTGATTTGGCCAGAAGTAAGATTTGTTTTAATTACAGGTATACCATTTTCCGGTGTGGCATTATACATTGTAGGTCATTACTAGGTGTCTCAAGTATTGTTAGAGATTGTTGATGAGAAACATACTGTCAACCATATTTAGTGCAAATTGCATCTAGAAAGCTTGACTGGTTAGATCCGGTCAATGGAGATTTTCGTGGTAGCAAAATGATTCCTGCTATGGAAAAGAACACATTAACTTTTCTGGAGATTGAATTCTTTCAAGAACTGATGTACTGGAAAATTATTCAACAAACACAAGCAGGAATTAAAAAAAAAAAACAAACAACAAACAATGAAAGTGTTCGTATATCTTTCTCTTTTTTCTTTAAAAAAAAAAAAAGACTAATGAGACAGTGTTCGTGTAGTATTTCAGTTCCATGGATTTACAGACAGGCTCTTCCTACAGGTGTTTGAAGCAAGGTAGGGCCTCCTCTATTCCAGCAGCATGAAAGACAAAGACTATATTACATCACACTTAGCAGGTAAAGCTATCAGGGTTTACAGGATTACACAGCAATTGCTTTCTCCAGTTTTTTCACGGTTCCTTTGACCTGTGGAGCAAAAAAAAGAAAGTTTTACTTACGTGCCATTTCTAAAGCAATGAGGCTGTTCTGTGTGTGAGTACGCTTAATACAAGTACAGTTTCTATTATTCTTAGTAAAACACATACACACGTAACCGAAAAAAGAATCAGGAGTCGTTTTTAACAATCAAGACAAAAGCTTTTAAGGTTTGAGTAAAATTATGCATTCTACACAAATGCTAAATCAGAAAGTTAGTTTCTTGGTTTTCTATAACCAACATGTACAAAAGCATTTTGTTACTTGCTTCCCAAAAGACCACAAGGACTGGAGTTTTCTCTACTATGAAATACCCTAAAAGCCTGCAAGAGCTCTGACTGCTTTGCCATGTTCTTGAGTACGAAATACCTCTAGTGCGCAGCGTACCTTGAGAGTTTGGCTCTGGCAACGTCTCTCTAGCCACCAAATGCATCACTGTTGTTTTGCCAAAAGGCAGCTTTAATGCTGCAAAAGGAGAAAGGGAGATTTATTAATACATGACAGCAATCTTCTTTCATCAAAACACCCAACTGAAACAAACTATAATTGGATTAGCATCTGTTCAAAGGTTCATATGGTTAGGTTTGAAGTGCTTACTAAATAGATTTACAAAAGCATTTCTGACTAAGTTTTTGCAGATTAGGGTTACGGGACCTGATACAATCACTTAAAATGCTGCATTCTTAGAGACATGATATTCCTGTCAGGAAACAGCCTTCCTCTTCTGAGTAAAAGTACAAATGGGCACTCATGCCAAGATTAAGGTGCTAAGCATTTTTTATTGATAAGGATGCAAAAAAATGGCTAATTCGGCCACTAAATTGTTACATCAAAACCACTGAGCCACTGCTGCAAACCAGATTTTTCTAAAACATACTTTGATCAATGATACAGATTTTATGAAATACAACATGTCTGCATCTTGTCTTTGAATATTAATCTGCAGCATCAGCTGTATGTGAAAAATACCAAATTTAAACCATTTAAAATCAGTTAATGTTTTTTCACAGTGCTGCCTTTGTGAGCTTTAAGGGCATAAAATAGCAAAACTGGAGCTTCCCACAATTCATTCTGCTTGTTTCTGAAACTAAAGTGATCATTTTCACATTCTGATTTAAGTATACCAACACACTGCTGTGTTTGTAGCTCTATAGCATTGTCGTATAATATTTATCAAAACTTCTAGTCCCCTTGAAATGAAAGAATTCTCTGTGGTTCGTTATATGTAGCAGATTCGCATTGTCAGATTCAGTATTGTGAACTTTGACTTCTTCCAATTATTGGCAGGGAGGAGAGTTATAAGAACTTAGTTTTGTTTCTTCTCTCCAACTCCTGAGATCAAGCATCTTCCCTGATTATTTTTCTGAGAAATGTAAGCTAAAGATGCTCTAAGTTTTATCCTCCCACCCTTATAGAGAAAAAAAAAAGTAAGTGATAAATGAAACAAGAATTTAACCCTAAATACACAAACCATTCTGACTTAAGTAGAATTTGACCTCTTGAATTCAATTTACATCTTCTATTTTCACATATAGGGCACCAAGGCATTTTCAGTGAGCAAATGAATAATGAACATCCAACAAACTTGAAGGTACGTGAAGAGAAAAAGGTCTTTCTATTTTAATCACTACAGCATAGATTCAAAATTCAGTAATAGAAAACAAACAAACGTTCAAATGGATAAGCACAGTGTTTGGTTAGTAAATGTATTCAGTACAAGCCTAACTACAACATTGCTATTAAATCATATGAAATGAAAGCCATGATTAAAACACAGGTGTAAGCATAAAAAAGGGATACGCAGCTCCACAACCTCTTTTGAAGTAGCTGCACTTTGGGAAACCATCTCTGCCATCTCTGTAGAGATTCAGTAAACTAAGCAACTGACTTAATTGCTTGGTTTACTTAAAGCCCTGCCTGTGTCTGCAACTCGAAGCTGTTGGTAGTTCTTCAAGTGTGACAAGAAAGAAGTATTTTGAGTACTTGATCCTGTGATACAACTGAAAACTCCTCAAAGAGCATACTAACAGTCTGCTAAACTCAATGGAAATGGATTGTCTTCATGACAAACTCTTACGAAGCCATTAGAGAAAGAGCAAAGTATTACAAATTAATCACGTTAGGGACATCTTTCATAATATCAAGACACTCGAGGAGACTTAATGAGTGAGCTGTGGAGATTCATTATTTACAGTAATCACGTAAAAGCGTGTTATAATCTCAACTAATTTCAGCTAGAAGTTTGCATACTTTACACACGTTCTTATTAGCAGGTTCCAGCTTCTGTCTTGGAACACCATGACAGAATCTAAACACCCTAACCTATGCCCAGTAGCCCTTTCTTCCCCTTGTCCTTGCTCTCTTACCCCTTTCTCTCACTTAAACAAAACTTCTTTAATTCCTTTGCTATCTATTTAATTCTAGATATTCTATTGTCAGAATTACTTTTCATCTTCTCTTTTGTTATGTGCGTGGCACCCTCAGGGTGGGTTGGCTTACCTTTCCCACTAGGTATTGCTTCCCTCATTAATATTATTTCAAATGCAAACTGCAGAGGAAAAAAACAGCTAAAGGATGAAATTTCCTGTTGGAAGCTGAACACCAAACTCTGATTTGCTACCGAATTTCACAGCCCTTCACATAGAAAACAGTGTGGCTCAAGGCAAGAACAGCAGGGTATCCTGGGTTGGGTTCGGGTTAATTATCACAAGCAGCTGCTGGCCCAAGTAGTTGGGAGGGGCTGTAGATGGGATAAACAACTAAACAAGCCAGTGGGATATTTGATACCATACTTTCATCATGCCCCTTATATAAAGGGAGGGCCTGTTTTCAACGAGCTTCAGTGTGTTGTTTCAGTGTGGCCAGAGCAGGGAAAGTGGCGTTTCAGGCACAGGTAGAGCCTATCACTCACTTTGTCTATCATTTCATTAGTACTACCATTAGTACTGTTGGTTTCTTCTCTCTTTGTATTGTTTTATTAAACTGTCCTATCACAACCCACAGGGTCTCACATTTTTTCTTCCTCCCAGTTTCCTTCCCATCACACAGAAGGCAGAGGGAGAAGTGGTGGGTGAATGGCTACGTGGTATTTAGCTCCTGGCAGAAGTTAAACCACGACAGTTCTTTTTGGCACCCAATATGGGGCACAAAGGGTTGAGGTAAAGACAAATCTGAACAGAGTGTGTTAAAACAATTTAGTCATGTATATTTTTTATATTGGTTAATCAGTGCATGTTGACAATGCCGGTCCATTTGTTTGCATGGTGGTGTTACACAAACCCTTACAGAATCATAGAATACTAGGTCAGAAGGGACATCAAGGATCATCTAGTCCAACCTTTCAAGGTAAAAAACAAAAAATATATATATAGTTTAAATGAAATGGCCCAGCACCCTGTCAAGATGAGTCTTAAAACTGTCTGATGTAGGGGAATCCACCGCTTCCCTTGGGAGATTATTTCAATGTCTGATTGTTTTCACAGTGCAAAATTTTCTTCTGAAGTCCAATAGGAACCTTCCCAGGAGTGATTTGTACCCTTGCCTTTTCTATGTGACTCCTTGTAAAAAGGGAGTCTCCATCTACTTGGTAACCACCTTTTACATACTGGTACTTATATGTACTATGTGTTCCCTGTGGTGCTGTTCATCTTGGGGCAATGGGTTAGGACTGTCACGTTGCTCTACTGGATATTGTCAGCTTATGATATGATGATGCCCCTGGTCATGAGGTTAAGCTGGTACGTGTATGCAGCCTTGTCGTTCATTAGTAATCTCATCCAATCTATGGGCCAGACAGGGGAGGAGACTCTCACAGTTTTTACGAATTTTGAGTATGCCTGGGATGTCCAGACCAGCATGCTCTTGTTGCTGTATCTCCTGGTTGTGTCCCAGGTCTTGTATAGGGTCAAACAAAATTTTTTTTCAGCAATACCATCCAGAGATCTACCCCAAGGCTGGGTCATTATGAGAGGCAGAGTGTGTAGGAGAGTATGGGCAAGTGGCCAGTGGTCACCTTCAGTGTTTTGGAATTTCACCTGTGACAACTTCAGACAACTTCCAAACTGGTAAAATATTTGGAAAAAAGTATCTTAGCCTGGCAATTCTAGAGAGACTTAAATCACTGCAATGTGCTGGGGCCTGGCCCATGACTACCGAGTTGTCTTCAACACTATTCAGTGCCCTCAAGGGGAAGAGAAGTCTCTGGACTCAAAAACAAACCAGCAGGCACAGCAGCTATTCCAACCCTTACGGCCACTCAAATCCCAGTGGCAAGTGCTGCATTTGAAGCAGAGAATCAACCCCTGTCGGTACCAGTCGCTTCAATACAGAAAAATAAATACACAAAAAAATCAGTTCACTTTGCAAGGGATGATAATGTGGAGTAAGTGAGTTGCACTGATAACACAACAGGCTTGAATAGGGAGTCCAAACCACCCAGGAATCTTGGAAGTAATCACAAACTGGCCAGAAGGCAAAGATCCTGAGATGTCGGCAGAGGAGGAAGTGACACATGTCGAAGAGGCCCCACCATATAATAAACTACCAGATCATGAGAAGCAACATGCCCTGTTCACTGATGGGTCCTGTCACATTGTTGGAAAACATCAACTGTGGAAAGCTGTTGTGTGGAGCCCCACATGTGCCATCGAAGCTGCTGAAGGACAAGATGAATTGAGTCAGTTTGCAGAGGCTCTAGATATTGCTGAGTGAGAAAAGTGGCCAATGCTTTACCTCTCTACTGGCTCGTGGATGGTGGCAAACACTTTGTGGGGGGGGTTGCAGCAATGGAAACAGAACAATTGACAGCACAGAGGTTAACCCACCTGAGCTGATGGATTATGGCAAGAAATTGCTGCTTGGGTAGAAAACCTGGTTGTGAAGGTACGCCATATGGATGTCCATGTCCTCAAGAGTTGGGCCACTGAAGAACAGGAGAACAACCACCAGTGGGTGGGACAGGCTGCCAAGATTAGAGTGGCTCAGGTAGATTTGGACCAGCAGTGTAAGGGTAAATTAATTATAGCCCAGTGGGCCCATGACACCTCAGGTCATCAAGGAAGAGATGCAACATATAGATGGGCTTGAGATCGAGGGGTGAACTTGACCGTGGAAACTATCGTAGAGGTCATCCATGAATGCAAAATGTGTGCTGCAATCAAGCAGGCCAAGAGGTTAGAGCCCCAGTGGTATGGAGGATGATGTCTGAAATATAAATACGGAGAGGCCTGGCAGATTGACTATATTATACTCTACAAAGCTACCAGGGCAAGCGCCACATTCTCACAGTGGTGGAAGCAACAACTGGGTGGCTGGAAACATATCCAGTGCCCCACGCCACTGCCTGGAGCACCATCCTGGGCCTTGAAAAGCAGATCTTGCAATGATATGGTACTCCAGAAAGACTCAAGTCAGCCAACAGGGCTCATTTCCGAAACAACCTCATAGACACCTGGGCCAAGGAGCATGGCATCAAGCGCGTTTAGAACATCTCGTGTCATGCACGAGCCTCCAGGAAAATCAAGCAGTGTAATGGACTGTTAAAAAACACACTGAAAGCAATGAAGGGTGGGACCTTCAATCACTACAACATGCATTTAGCAAAGGCCACCTGCTTAATTAACACAAGAGGATCTACCAATTGAGGTGGCCCCACCCAGTCAAAACTCATACTAGGGGATAAAGTTCCCCTAGTATTCATGAAAAGTATGTTAGGGAAGATGGTCTGGGTTAGTCCCACTTCAGGCAAAAGCAAGCCCATCCACGAGATTGCTTTCGTTCAAGCGCCTGGGTGCACCTTGTGGGTGATGAAGGAGGACAGAGAAATCCAGGGAAAGTCACGTCTCAGGCACAGATAGAGCCTATCACTCACTTTGTCTATCACTTCATTTCTCCTCTCTTTATGTTGTTATATTAAACTGTCCTTACCTCAACCCACAGGGTCTCACATTTTTTCTTCCTCCCGATTTTCCTTCCCCTTCCACAGAAGGGACTGGGGGGAGGGAGCAAGTGGTGGGTGAGTGACTGTGTGGTGTTTAGCTGCTGGCAGTGGTTAAACCACAACACATGGCAAGCTTTACACAGGGGTCTGTTTTTCTTTACCACTTCCAACACCATTAGCTCTACTGTTCTTGTAGTGACAGCCCATTCAGAGAAGCTGGCAAAAGAGATTGTTTATTTAAAATAAAATTTTCCACACAAAAGCCAGTTTTTCCTATCAATTTGTCATTTTTTTTGATGCTTCTTGGTTTAAAGGAGTCTCAAATTCATAAGTAGGCATGAAAGTTACAACTAGAACATTACAACGCCATTTTTGAATATGAACAATAATGGGACTCCTGTTAAAAAAAGAAAACATGAAACTGTTTCCTTGGAAACTTTTCTTTCACTAGTTGATACAGCGACTTTCAGTACACAGTAGGTCCAAACTCTAGTCAATATTTCCTAATTACCTAAAGCAAATAAAACACTAAGTGCTGTAACTCAAGTTATAGAGAGCTGCAGATAGAAAAGCTTAATGGAACTGTATCAGAACAGCATAAAAACCTAAGTATTGTATTTAGCAAGGAATTCCCCCCACTCCTTCTGAAAGATAACTAGTTCACTTAGGGTCACATCTAACGAACGCCATAAACTAAAGCAACAATCTTTTCAGGCTGCTTCATGAATAGCTGTTCCCTTTTCAGCTGTATATTCGTACTCCAGATAACTTCATTAGTACTGAATCAAGCCAATGTTTTGGGGATCCTTTTTCTTAAAACAATACAGCAACAAAAAGGTCTTTGAAAAATACTAATATACATGTAAGATCCTCAGGGTAAAATCATGATAATTAAATTGCAACGCATGAATGATTAAGAAGGAACTAAAATGCCCCGAATCCAAGTAAGTGTTCAAAATCCACAGACCTGAGTTAATGCAAGAGTCAACAGCACGCAGCTATTATTTTTCAGCTTAACTTGTTAAACAATATATTAAATATATTAAACAAACATTCAAAGTTGTTTTGGATTTAGAGAAATGTCACAGAATCACAGAACGGTAAGGGCTAGAAGGGACCTGTGGAGAGCATCTAGTCCAAACCCCCTGCCAAAACAAGGAACTACTGGAGATACTCCAGCGGAAGGCTACAAAGATGCTGAGGGGACTGGAACATCTCTCCTACAAGGAAAGGCTGAGAGACCTGGGGCTGTTTAGCTTGGAGAAGAGAAGACTGAGAGGGGATCTTATCAATGCTTATCAATATCTAAAGGGTGGGCGTCAAGAGGATGGAGCAGAGTCTTTTCAGTGGTGTGCAGCGATAGGACGTGGGGCAACGAGCACAAGCTGGAACACTGGAGGCTCCATCTGAACATGAGGAAAAACCTCCTTCCTTTGAGGGATGATGGAGGCCTGAAACAGGCTGCCCAGAGAGGTTGTGGAGTCTCCTTCTCTGGAAACACACAAAACCTGCCTGGATGAGATCCTGTGTAACCTGATTGAGGTGAATCTGCTTTAGCAGAGAGGTGATCCCCAGAGGTCCTTTCCAACCCCTACCATTCTGTGATTGCAGATATGACCCAAGACTTAATATTTACCTTTCAGTGCTACTCTAACTCCTACTAGCTGCACTCATTGACACCTGGTAAGCATACAAATTAAGGACTGAATAAAAATTTTAGAGTTCTCCCAGCTGATTTGACAGTGATCTTGTTTGTACATATAGCAGCATTAAAAATTGATTTATATGGAGAGTAAATCTATTCTAAAAGTACATCACTAGCCAACATCAGTAATGGTAGAAAGCAAATCAATGGCTATATCATCCCAGTTACTTCTTCATGGGAAGACCACCATAAGCGGGCCAGAAATACTCTTCTCAAGTTTATCTTAATTTCAAAAACACTTAATTAGTGATTTTGTATTATATTCTCCTCTGTATGTTGCACTTAAGGACCAAATGTATGAATAATCTGAACCTACAGAGACAATAGAAGTATTAGTTCATTTTAATAACTGTCACAGAGAAGAGAGTCTCATTTTGTTTAGTCATTGTTACAATGGATATTCACACAGATGACTTTTACCTACAAAAGGAAAGACCGTTGTGACAAATTTGTGTCATCTCTCTAGCAAAGATGCCCATCACATTGTGGGGAAAAAGTTGCCACAAGGGGGCACAGTTGAATTGCATTTCCTTAGCATATGAAGTGAAGCCATTTACTTTTGTTTGCTCATAACTATGCAATTGTATCCCTGGGAGAGCACTGGACAGCGAGAATGCTTCCCCTCATTCTCATTCAGGGCATATCTTCCTTCATTGCACTAAGATTTAAAGTATCGTCTCACCAATTATCATAATCTTTATCGAACATTTTAAAACACTGAAGACATTTACCAAGAAGCTTCTAACCCTGCGAGTGCAGCGTAAGAGTGGTGGAACAAAGTATTCCACTTAGAAAGGCAACCAATAAAAGCAGTTACTACTGTATCTTTATGGAAGAGGAGACTTCACTTACCAGGTGGTACCTCCCAAAGTTTAACAACTAGTGGTAACACGATGGAAAAACACACGGTAAGATACAATGTCACTCTATGCAGAGGAAAAATAGCATATAGCAAACCACACTGTCATCTTGAACAGTAAAGTAGTGTTTACTGCACTGTAAATAAATATCCCCTTTGCCTGGCTGTAACACAGATAAAAATTATTGTCATACCTCCTAGTGTGACATTGCCATGAAGAAACCTCCCTTGATAAATAAGCCGTAAGATATTTGGACTGCTGACTTGTTCCTCTTCCCAATCTGAAAAGGAGAGGATTTTCACGGTTACATTATAATAAAAACATCTCTTGTTATTTCTCTCACCTTTACCCAAGAAGAAGCTAAGAACGGTTGGAGTCTTTCGCATGAAAAACTAGAAAGCATAGGCTGAAGATACAGAAAGATAATTCAAGGCTAGCACTCCTGAAATCTATTCTTAAATCTATTCTTATTTGACACTGGGTATTGAAAAGCATAATTTTATGCCTGCAACTATAAAATTAATAGCTTACTTCACAGACTGCAAGAGCCATTGAGCGTACATACAAGTCCTACACAAAATATTTCATAAATGCTAGTTGATTCCTGAGGCTTAATATCCGCTTGGCTAAAACTGCCTTCCCATTCAGAAGGTTCGCAAACCTACTCCTCCTTGCCAGCTAGTTGTCTCTGGAGCCCTGCTCCAGCAACGCAAAGCGGCCACACACACAGCCAAAGCACATGTGATGGGGTCATTTGAAATAGGACTCTCAGATGACAGCCCTGAAACCGCTGGGCAGGCAGCTCAGCAGCGTTCGATGATGGCCGGATCCAACCAGTTACATGTCCAGAGGGGGCAGTGACCTGAGCAGCCCCCAACGGTGACTGCGGAGAGCGGGAACAGAGGGCTCTCACAGAGCAGGCACGGACCCATACGTTCTCGGGAACTTCTCAAAGGACAATCTGCGGATGTTTCTCCTGTGGCAAACAGCGATTCGGGGAAAAAGCAAGCAGGCGTTTCGCTATAATGCATTTCCTATAACGGCTTAAGCCATCATAAATAATTTATAAGCTTAAACGATCTTTTCCTACTCTTTCACTGTTCCCTGTCACAACGCGAACAACAAATAAATACGCGCTTTGCTTTCAGAACAAATATCATAAAAGCTGGCAGTGTTGAATTTAAAATAGGCTCTCCGGGAATACAGAGTCTTCTGTTTCTTAGCTGACCAGATATCTGGCAACAGCTGTTCACAAATGTTCTCTCTTTCTGCTTTTGTAGGGCTTATACACCAAAATGAATATTCAGCGAAGGGATCCAGACAAGCAACAGAAACCAACCTGTTCACTGGGAACATACAATTAACATACGGGCAGTAGCAACTGGCACCACAAAAGGAGAAGTGAAAAGGCGATAAGGGGAAACATTTAAAACAAAAGCCACGGCTGCGGAAAGTGGCCGGGAGAGGCATCTGGTTCGAAGAAAAAAGTGAGGCGGCGGAGGCAGGGCTGGCATCAAAAGCAGAGGCTGCAATATCCCCGGGGTGCTGCCATGTGCCTAGTTTATAAGATTAGATCAAATTAGGCAACCAAAGCTATTTGAATTTCAAGTATTTCCACTCGGGGTCTGATTCAGTTGTCTTGCAATTCAAGCACATGCTCTTTTTGCTATGCTCTGAAGTGGGCTGCTCTAAGGTTGTGAATTAGGACACTGCTAGTTGAAATGATTTTTTTGAAGATACCAAACTTTATTTTTTTTTCTATTCCGCACAGTCTGAGCTTGGCTAAACGATGGCTGTAAAAGGGGAGAAGTTCAGCCAGGTTACAGTGCCACAATGACGTAAAACAGCAACTAAAAGAAGACAGACTGTATTTTGGCACAGGTATTTGCTCGTTGTTAAGCTGCCAATTTACCCATCCTTTTAATTTTTGTTTCTTGGCTGGCAGACTGAAATATTTCTTTCTGATATTATTTCAGATTTTAATTTCCACTGATGACTAAATGAGCCAAGATGAAAATATTTACCTATGACTTTTTTTTTTCTTAAAAAAAGCTCAGCAGATAATTGCTGTACAAAAAAGAAAGTTCATATTATTTAAAAGAAAATAGGGGCAAGAGGGAGACAACAGGTAACCCATCTAGATGACAGACATTAATGTAAATTGGGCATTTCCCCTTACAAGCCAAGAGATCCTTAATTAACAGCTGTACTGCCAAAAGAGGAAGGAGAGGCCTTAATTCTGCCAGCATGTGACTGAGGCTATTTCATGACCTCCCCCCCTCCAAATCACAACAAGTCAAAATGGTGGTAAAAAAAATAATTTCGTGTCATCGCTATTTCAAGGAAACTTTAGCCCTCATCAAGATTTCTCAGTGCTGTGGCAAAGAAGAGCGCTCTCAGTCTGAATACAGCTAGTGGACTAATGTTTGTGAAAACCTATACACTATTCCAAAACAGATTTTTCCTCAGTCTTTTCAATTGACACTATTCTTACTTGCACAGGCAATTAAATATTCATCAAGATTTAGAGCACTCCCTCAGGACAGCAGGTATTTGAACTGATGCTTCCAGGTCCAGGTCTACTTCTCTTTCTCTTTAAAAAAAGAGAAAAAAAAAGAGAGCCCCAAGTCTGGGTTTGTTCCCAACTCTAAACTCAGAATCTGCAACCTTCAAGCTCTTCACAAGGTTGGGAACATGAGATCCCATGTTCAGGAATAAACTCGAGTAAGAAGAAAATTGTTCTGCCTTTACTAATTCAGATAAAAGTACATAAAGAACATTTGATCGTGACAATTATGTTATAGGCACACATTAAAATAGGTACGGTAGCTACACAGATGCTACACCAACTAGATTTCTTAGTGTATCTAATACTTCAGAGGACTAAAAATCTCCTCCTTCATTGTATATTTTACTAAGCCCATCTGCTGTATCCCAGGAAAACAAGCGGCAAACAAGTCCCCTGAAACCGTGTCATGCTGCCCTCAAAGACCAGTTCAAGGCCTAAAAAATGGATTATCAACACTAATTTTTTGGCATGTATTATCATCCACCATACCTCTTTGACAAAGGCACCACAGAAACAGATATTGCAATGTTTTTGTTTGTGTAAACAGTCTTTTTTAACATCAAAACAGTAACCTAAATGAAGTCCTGTACCCAAAGAAGCATTTTCTTTCACTATATGTAATGGCATGTCTGGGTTTTGGCTATTTTCCCATGAAATCATAGTCCGGGAGAACAGAAGCACTTTGTTTTTGTGGAGCTATTCACATATGTGAACAAACATCTTAAGTTTTCAATTCCATTCTCTGAAGCTAATATTCCCGCATAGCACCAAATACATTCATACAAACAACCTCAGTTTCCCTTGGTCCTTTAATGCCTCTTAAAATGTGCTTTTATATTTGATTTTTCCCTGGGAAAATATCGTTATTACAGATCCTTTCCAAGATAAGGCAGTAAGGAAGCAGTATTTCAGACTCCATTTCACTAAAGCGCTCCTGTGACAAGCCATGTTTTACATTAGCTGTCCTCACATAAGAAGTTCTGTATCTCCAACATTTCCTCACACTTACTAAATCCTCTAACAGGATTCATCAGTAAAAGTGTCTACATATAGGGGGAAAGAAGCACTTTAGTTTGGGGAAGCAAATTTTAGAAATAAAGTGGGAAATAGTCCAGACACCTAAAAACCTGCCCACCTGAAGAAACAGGGCAAAAGAAGGCAAGAAGACAATTGCATTTCTATGTAAATCTGTGCCCAGCTACACAATAAACATACTTAATTTGAACACTGAGAACAGAGATCAGTTTATCGATATTTTAGTCTGAAAATACAGGGAAGCTTTCTAGCTTGCCAGTTAAAAAGTCAAAGCCACACAGCTACTCACCCATCGGCCAGTTGTCATACACATGCTTTGCGATATCTGCAGCAGAGTCATTTGGTGAAAACAGGAACTCTTTCGTTTTCCCACTTACCAAGATGAGGCGCAAATTTATCTGTAAAAATAAAATGCAATATTAGGAAAGTATCCAGAAAAGACTTAAATTATTATTGTGGGGCTTTCTTAAGTTACTAAAATAATTGTCGTTGTTATTAGAAGATTGAGCTGAAGGGATTTGAGGAAACAGTTTAAGATAGTGTTAAAAACAGAGTCAGAGGTCAATAAAATTTTGTGTGTTTACACATAATCTAAGAAGATTAAATTCTAACAGCTGGGATTTTTGATGATAAACAGCAGGAGATTCTGATAGGTAGTGATTGAATCAAATGTGCTATTAAAAAAAGCTTTCAGCAGAGTACATATATATATATAAATATATATATAAAAAAAATCCAGTCAAGACACATTGACAACATATCTTCTGGAATGAAGAGGAAAAGTATAAACCTGAAAAATTAACCCAAATGGAGAGCATGAAAAATATCAAAATCTGCACCTGAATAGCCTGTGAGCCTCAGTCAAGCCCTAGCATGCTCCCTTCAGTATGGTATTTGTCAGCCCTGATCTCACTCACTGCTTCCTCTACAAAACACCAGGGAGTCAGGCAGCATCCTTCCTCGGTTCCAGCTGCCAGAGAACTCAAATCCCTCTGCCAGTGATCTGAACCCAAAGCTTTGTTCCACCACTGCATTTCCCTATAAGTAAAGTGGTTGAGATCTGCATGCAATTAACCACATCACATCATATGTTTTCTACCAGCAATTTCCTTTATCTATCCATCAGCATCTTCAGCTTTTGTTTCTTCTATTTGCAAGTTACTGACTATATTTTCCATACAGCATTAAAATAATCTGTGTAAAGAGCTCACTGTGACATTACTTACAACGCACATGAGACTATATTTTGACTTCTCAAGCAACTGCGAGCAAGGTCACAATATGTGTTTGGGTAGCTAGCGCTTACCAATGCCCACAGCAGACAGCAGTCTAGCTGCTTTTTGTCTTTTGGCCTACAAGCCTAAAGTGCAAGTAAGACTTCAGCATAACAGCTTTTTTGTTTTTTTTTCAAATCACACTCTCAATCTGTGACTCTCATTTTAAATTGCAACAAAACTTTCCTCATTAGAATTCAATGAATTATTTTCTAGATGAGATACAAAAGGAAAAAGCTATGGTAATACCCAAGTCTTCAAGACTTCTAGAGGATAAAGAAGTCTCAGCACATCATATCCACTGAAACTGACAGTCCTGCCTCAGTTACCTACTCACTATTCATTTCAGAAGCTCTCCTGACATACTGTCTATGTTCCCTTGAATGCTTTGGTTCGGATTCATCCCACCTAACTTTAAGCACCGAATAGAGGTATCCAAATTACAATCTTTATCATCCTGCACACTTCAAGGTCAAATAAGAAAACGACTCCTCCAAAAAGCAATGCAAAGTGCAGCAAGTATAAAGAGTTAGCAGAAAAGAGCTAGGTTCTCCTCCCTGACTCGCTACCAATGTCCTTCAGAAAACACAAATTCTGCCATTAGCCCAGGAAAGAATCCAAGTGGTAGCTGTCTCTGAGACAGAATTGCAGCCACTGTAAGAGAATCATCGCATACTAGGAATCTGGAAAAAAAAAAAAAATAAGAAAGAGAAGCTACAGGAATGCTGTTGAGTCAATGGCAATTATTCCTAACATTCTGAACACACCTGGCTATAAACATTACAGCTCCATTTTCTTTTTTATTTCCAGAATGATGAAGGAATTATTTTCAAATGTCACCAAGATTTAGCAGAAAAAGCAGGACGCTATTCCTGTTTGCTTTGAAAACCTGACTACTGTAGTGAATTACAACTTTGAAATGTTATGCCTAAACTTAGGAATGGTCAGACTAAGTCCACTTGTTGTTTTGCTTATATTGTCTTTCAGTTGAAGTAGTTTCCCTCCTCTCTTAACTGTCTTCACCTCTGTATGTATAGAAAACACATACACATATGGTTTCCTCAGCTGGACCATCCAAGAGAAGCTCTTCAAGCTTTTTCTAGTGAGATAGCCATTTCCAGATTCGTTCTAGGAGCCTGCCTCTGAACATTTCAATTTCTTCTCTTTTCTTCTCAAAACAGATGGCTATTTCTGAAGCATACTAAATGATATCTCACCAGATGCTTGTATAACACCACTAGTAATTTCCTCTGCCTGCTGGAAACATCTTCTGTGATTGTGCCTCGAGAGCGCATACACCTTCTTCATAACTGCACCACGCCATTTGCTCAGTAACTTTGTACCCTTCTCTACTTTGACCCTTTCAATTATTTAGCCTCCAAGCTTGTAACTGACATTTTGGGCCCAGGGCTCCTTGCTCCTGTCACTCCATCCCTGCCAGGGAAAGGTGGCTAGGTGGAAAGAAGTATTCTGCACCACAGCGATGTTTCAGATGTCCACCATGTCTAGGCCCACAGCCTATGACACCCCCCCACAATTCAGTGTATCATTTCTTTCTCTATATATTAAGAGCATTTTTCAAACTTCATGTCATCAACAACTTGTAGCAGTAAGATCTCTTTAGATGTACCTTTGTCATTAAATGACCCAAGTAATGTAAGACTGATGTGACAATTGATGTGTTACAATTCCCAATCGTGAGCTCTCTCTGAGCTGGTTTCCCTCTCCTCTCAGCTAGGTCCTTTATGTTAGGCCCTTCCACACACTCACAATTTATCTGTTAAATCCTAATTTCTCCTATTCCACTAACAGTTTGCACCACATCAGTTACTATGTACATATTCAGATGAAACTATAAACACGTCTATGTGGAAAGTAAGTTCTTTTCATCAAAAGTCAGCTTGCCACACTCCAGCTTTCAGAGGCGTGGTGTAATGCCCTCCATTCCACTTTCTCTATACCTCATTATCTTTAATTATCCTTTAAGCGTTAATGCAACTCATTACAACACCAACATACTGCCAAAAATTTCAGAGGTTTAGACTGCGTCACAAACTGTTATTGTACTTGGGAATGGGCTGCCTGTTTAAAAAACAAACAAACCAACCAACCCCAAATATTCGGCAGCAGTGGTGAGGAGCTGCTTCCTCAGCTGCCCTCTTGCCTCTCGCTCTGATCTCCTCACATCCATTTCCTCTGCTCTAACTGGCTCCTAGGATCCCCTCCCAAGCTTGCTCCCTCTGGCCAAGCAGTCCCCCAGCTTTGATTTTATGGAATTTATCTAAGGATCTCTTTTCCTTCATCTGTGTGCAGTTTATCTGTGGTGGAGATTACCTGTTTTGAAGATCGTAACACTTTTCTAGGCAATAGACATTACACTAAACCATCGGCTCCCTGTAACTGTCTGATTGAGATCTTACAAGGAGATTATTTGAAAAACTCCAGGAGATTAGTCCTGCTCAGCACTTAAAATATGATTAGGGCACAGCATTAATATAGAACTCAAGTTATTCTTCAACTAGCATAATCTTGAGGAGACAAATTTCTTTTTATTCCCACTACTGAGTTTTGAGATTACCAGGCCCACTAAAGTGAATACAGAAAGGAGAAGAGTATCACAGAGAAATAACCAAAACTAAATTGGCAGCTTGGAAAATTTAATTAAGTCATATTTCTGCTGTTAATATACAATGTAAAATCAATACAAGCAACAGGGGAAAAAAACAACAGTGAAAAACATATTAGTTCCTTTTTCCCTCTTCACCTCCTGAAGATGGATAACTTAATAGCGCTGAAGTTTTTGTTGCTGAAGAGCATTTCTCATAGCCTTAATATGAAATATAAAAGGCACATCAAGATAAACTAACGATTTTACAGGATATACCACAAAGTATGGGTAAAAAATGCAGGAGGAATATTTTCATTTAAAAAGAAAAAGAGTATCACCAAATATCAGCAGAAGCCCAAAATAAATCCCTAAATCAGTCAAGCAGATGTTGCATCAAGTGCAAGGAAACAGCTGCTCTAATGAAAGGTTAAAGTATTTTCTTATTTATAGTACAGCATGCCACTGACACATTTAGTTTGCATGTTTGTCCATATATGCCCATATATATATATTTATATTTCTTAATCTTGGCTTGAAGGAATCTTAATCGAGTTGCACATCGCACTACCTCAAAGGGTCTGAAGCAAACAATCCCAAAACTTGCCTTTAAATTTAGATTCTAATCTCACTGCTCTCAAGAGCACTGGGAAATTTAAAGGATTGCAACTGCTGTACTACTTATTCTGCAAGTCCAAGAACCCAACTTCAATTAAACTATAGGGCATCTGAAACAAACCATTCTGGCAAAATGTCACTAACGAAAGTTCATATCTAAAAGAAAAAAAAAAAGAAAAGAAAAAAAAAAGGACCTATGTGTATACACATTTACTCAAAGGAAAGCACAGAAAAAAAAACTCCTTGGTTAGCGAGAAGTTTTGACACAAAAGTAGCAAATTTTAATTTTTTAAGTTCTGACGGGATTAGTAGTGGTCTTAGCTACTCTGTACCCTATTTCCTATGTTAAAAGTTAGCAAAGAAGTTATTTATACCCCTTGTATACTTTGAAGTCCTGCCATCTATTAGTGGCAAAAGAATCTTGGTCTCAAGACACTTTTGCGATTCTTGTTGCCCTGACAAGTTTGCTCTTCCATAGGTGACATAATAACAACTGTCCTGATTTTTTTTTTTCAGGCTAACATAGTGAATTCCAGCCTTTAACTATAGGAAACTGTTAAGGAACATATCCACACACTTCTGCATTATAGCACCAACTGCAACATTACTGATGAAAGCTGTTAAGAAGAGCCACAGTATCAGAAGCAGGATTAAACACAATCTGTGGACTACGGTCGCCTCTGCACAATTACATAATAGCACATTCTGTCTGTGATCTCAAGCATGCAAACCTCGCCCTCTCTCTCCCCTCCACAGCACAGCCCACACCAATCTCATAATTACAGCTTCAGTAACTACCCCATCAGTTGCATTGCATACACAATTAAGAATTTCAGTGTAGACTATATACTGGAAACAAAAAAAAACAACACCCTGTAAATCATATATAAATATATATACATTTTTATCTATGTGCAAAGATTGTAGTAACAACTGTGACCACAACTTTTGGAACAAAAATTTGGGTGACGTATAGGCAGATGTAGAATAAGTTGTCTTTTGTTTTTCATAGGTATCTGCACCAGAGTTTGTTCATTCTTTAAGGCGTCACTGCAAAATGTCTCAGCGCCACAGTGCTTCTGATTCCACAACTGAAGGTAAATAAATGGAAAGTCATTTTAAACATCAAGAAATGAGATTTACAGCCTACATGGTTTCTTGGTGTTCAAGCGAGTTCCCATCTATTCAGTTAAACACGTTATTTTGTTACCGATGTTATGCTCCAGTAGCAGGTTAAGATTCCTCCCACCTTACAATTAAAACGCCGAAGAGGAAAAGTGTCATATTGCCACATCCTATACAATCACAGGTTTAAAATAACTGCTTTTTTCCAGCTGTTTAAGATTAAAATACATACACAAAGCTATATTTTATTTCTTAATAGATGTGATAGTGAATTAAAAACTAACGATGGACCAGAAGCGATGAAATAAGAACATTCAGAAAAACAGACTCAGGTTTCATTTCTCAAAATCCAATACATTTACTTCCTAGATCGAGTTCAAAATTCATAGAATCATCTTACGTAACAACAAATAAGTTTGTTCTCCAAAGATAAATCAAAGCTTCCTAATGACTCTAGGCCAAGGAGAAACCTCACAACACCAGGCAGGACACTTAATATTGACTGCATTTCACCAGATTCACCGAAGAGGTTGAACCAAGCCTGATTAACAGTCTGAGTGATACTACACAGGACAGGGTAGCAGGACCCGCAGGTCCTAGACTCCAGTTCACTCCTAAAGTAGGTATATCACCTCATGTAATCACTTCTGGAAATGTATCCACCTTGAACAGAAAGAAGAACTTCAACTTTTACATTCCCTGGAATGCTGCTCTAGAACCTGGCTGTCCCGTTGAGCGGAGTTTTCTTCTAATTCCCAACAAAAGCTCATTCTTGGACAAGTTACATTCACTGAAATGAGACCTACTTTGTTCTTTTAGTTAGAATAGGCTTTTTTATCCTTTGGCTTTTGATGGCTTTCTTCTACATCTGCAGACAAGGACAAGTGTTACTAAAACAAACAAGCAAAGGTTTTCCTCCTTAACAAGCTGGCCCTTGATGTGATCACTGTCTTCAAAGCTCTAAAGAGCATCAACAGAGGTTAAGGAAACTAAGCTTGGTTAGGCTGGAAGGCTGGTAGGCACCTATCAGCAGCCTTCCTATGCCTAAATTACCAAGACAATTACTTCTTTACTGAAGTTGAAGACAGAAGAACAAGAGACAGTAGTCATAAATGAAAACAAGAGGCTTTGAACTGTGAAAAAGAAAAAAGTTTTTGCCCTAAGGACACCAAAGCAGTGGAAGAGGTCATCCTCACGTGATGTGGAAGCTCTGCCTTTGGGGGTTTTCAAGATCCAAACAACAAAGCCCCAGGCAAGTTGAGTAGTTCCTCTAGAAAGGAGACATGGCTGATAACCCAGCTGGAGTGTCTCTACACCAACTCACACAGCACAGACAACAAACAAGAGAAACTGAAAGCCACCAAACTCCTCGAAAGCTATGATCTGTTTGACATTATGGGATTTGTCCCACCAAGTTTCACTAGATGGGGTGTAGCTACGGATGGCAACAGGCTGTTCAGAAGAGACAGAAGAGGAAGGAGGGGCAGAGGTGTTGCCCTCTATGTCAAGAAATGAACAGAGTGTGAAGCGCTGTGCCTGAAAACTAGCCATGAGCAGATTGAAAGTTTACGGGTAAGAAGTAGAGACTGAGGCAACAAAGGGAACTTTGTGGTTGGTGTCTACTACAGGCCACTCAATCAAGGGGACTCTCACCCAGCTACAAGAGGCTTTGTGCTCGCCTCAACCTGCTGGGGGACCTCAATCACCCCAACGTCTGCTGGAAAAGTCGTACGGCTAGCCATAGGCAATCCAGGAGACTGCTGGAATGCATGAAGGATAACTTCTTAAGCCAGGTAATAGACAGCCCTACCAGAGAGGATGCAATATTGGACCTGAAGGTCATCTACAGAAGTGAGTTAATCAGTGATGTCAAGATTGGAGGCAGCCTAGGCTGCAGTAATCATGCACTGGTGGAGTTCACAGTCCAGAAGGATATGGGTCATGGGTCAGGCGAGGAGTAAAATCAGGACCCTGAATTTTAGGAAGGCAAGCCTTCCAGCTCTTCGAGGAGTTAGTCAATAGGACCCCCTAGGAAACAGTCCTCATGGACAAGGGAGCAGAACAGAGCTGGTGCTATCGGCCCAGGCAAACGGGGAGGCAAAAAAAGAGGGAGCTGAAAGACTTGTGAAATATTGCTTATGAATTTAGCTAGGCCTTTTCATAACTATTAGTGACTATAACAAGGAGACTATCCTGGAAGTTGTTGACATAATTAGTTTGGAAACTTTCAATCAAGAATTGTCCATCCTTGAATAACAAACATCCTGGAAAACATATAAACCAAATGGACTTAAAGATTATATTGGTTTCATGTAGTTTTGTACTGTCAGTTAAACAATAATCAGTGCAATTCTTAAGTGAACTGGCTTCCTTATAATCCTAAAAATCATGCCCATGGGTCAAAAAGACCCTTGCCCAGGGTGAAGACCCTTTCCCTGAGCATGGGTAGTATTGTAAGTATGGAGTCAGCAGTATTATAATTATACATAAATTACTAACCAATCTTCAAAAAGAGGATGAGTTTGGAAATTACTAACTATGTAAGCTTAATGTACAAATATAGCACAGAGCGTCCTGTTTGGAGTGCTTGATTTGTGGGAAACCACCGAGCACCGAGGTTTGCGCAAGTCTGAAATAAATAAGCAATGTCTCTCCTGAGTGTGTGAGAACTGGATTTATCGCACCCTGGGCAACGAATCCGCTTTTTTCAGACAACACTGGCAGATCTTTAAGGACACCTTCCATAAAGCACAAGAGCTTTCAATCCCCGTGTGCAAGAAATCAGGCAAGCAAGGCAAGAGACTGGTATGACTCAGCCCAGATCTGCTGGTCAAACTAAAGGGCAAGAAGTAGCTGCACAGGCAGGTCAGGCAGGGACAGGGATCCTGGGAAGGCTATAGGTACGCTGCTCAGTTCTGAAAGGGATGGGGTCAGGAAGGCCAAGGCGCAGGTGGAGCTGAGCTTAGCAAGGCACGCAAAGAATAAGAAGGGCTTCTACAGGCATGTCAACTAGAAAAGGATGGTCAAAGAAAGTATACTCCCCACTGATGAGCAAGACTGGCAAACTGGGAACAACAGATGAAGAGAAGGCTGAGGTACTCAACCTTTTTGCCTCAGTCTTCTCATACCTTCAGAGACCAGAAGACAGGGCAGCAAAAAACCTCCCACTGTAAGAGAAGATCAGGTTCATGACAACCTTAGAAACATGAACATAAATAAGTCTGTGGGACCTGATGAGATGCATCCCCGAGTCCTGAGGGAATTAGCTGATGTAGTTGCCAAGCCACTCTCAGTGATATTTGAGAAGTCATGGCAGTCAGGTGAAGTCTCTGATGATTGGAAAAAGGGAAACATTGCACTCATTTTTAAAAAGGGTAGAAAAGAAGAGCCTAAGGACTATCAACCTGTCAGCCCAGCCTCTGTGCCTGGAAAGATCATGGAACAGATCCTCCTAAGCTAAGGCACATGGAGAACAGAGACGTGATCAGAGACAGCCAGCACGGCTTCAACAAGGCAAGTCCTGCTTGACCAACTTAGTGGCCTTCTATGATGGAGTGACTACAACAGTAGACAAGGGAAGAGCAATGGATGTCATCTATCTGGACTTCTGTAAAGTTTTTGGTAACAGTCCCCCCCAACATCTTTCTCTCTAAATTGGAGAGAGATGGATTTGATGGGTGGGCTGTTCAGTGGATAAGGAACTGGCTAGATGATCGCATCCAGAAGGTAGATTGCTGACAAGTGGTGTCCCTGAGGGGTCCCTGCTGCGAACAATGCTATTTAATATCAATGACAGACAGTGGGATCAAGTGCACCCTGAGCAAGTCTGCACCCTCACCAAGCCAGGTGATGTGGTTGATACACCTGAGGGACAGGATGCCATCCAGTGGGGCTTGGACAAGCTTGAGATATGGATCGGTGCAAACCTCATGAGGTTCAACAAGGCCAAGTACAAGGTCCTGCACCTGGTCTGCGGCAATCCTTGGTATCAATACAGGCTGGGGGATGAAGGAATTGAGAGCAGCCCTGCAGAGAAGGACTTGGGGGAACTGGTTGATAAAAAGCCAGACATGAGCCGACAACATGAGCTCACAGCCTGGAATGATATCCTGGGCTGCATCAAAAGAAGTACAGCCAGCAGGTCAAGGGAGGCGGTTTTGCCACTCTACTCCTCTCTGGTGAGACCTCACCTGGAATACTGTGTCCAGCTCTGGTGTCCTCAGCTCTGGTGTCCTGGAGAGACATGGACCTGTTGGAGTGGGTCCAGAGGAGGGCCACAAAAATGTAAGAGGGCTGAAACACCTCTCCTATGAAGACAGGCTAAGAGAGTTGGGGTTGTTCAATCTGGAGAAGAGAAGGCTCCAGGAAGACCTCACTGCAGCCTTCCAGTACTTAAAGGGGGCCTGTATGAAAGATGAGGAGAGCTTTTTTAGCAGGGCCTGTTGGAAAAGCAAAAGGTGTAATGGTTTTAAACTAAAAGAGGGTATATTTAGACTAGATATAAGGAAGAAATTTTTTTACAAGGGTAGTGAAACATTGGAACAGGTTGCTCAGTGAGGTGGTAGATGCCTTATCCCTGGAAACCTTCAAGGTCAGGCTGGATGGGACTCTGAGCAACCTCATCTAGTTGAAGCTGTCCCTGCTCACTGCAGGGAGGTTGAACTAGATAACCTTGAAAGGTACCTTCCAACTCAAAGCATTCTAGGATTCTATGAAGCCAGTGATGACTTTATTTCCATAAATAGTAGAATATTGGGCTGGAAAAACTCCCAAGGTCCTTTCCAAAGTGACTGATTCTACAATTCACTTTAATTTGCATCTGCTTGAGTTTTAATATACACTTAACAAAAATGAATTATTAGAATTATACATAGTGTTTCAGGAAATGCCTCTCCATTTTCCATACAAACATCACAATTGCCTCACATTTGCAATGCTCTTCTCTAGGCCAGTCATTTCCATGGTATCAGCTTTCAAGCTTCCATTACAAAATATTGCTTTTAACTACCCATAGCTTACAGGATATTTTTATATTAAAGCAATTAATTTTGTTACTATTTATTCAGTTTTTGAGATAACACATTGTTTTCCATACTACACCATGATCATCTTCTGTACTATTACACCTCCAGATCTTCATCACCAACAGATTTCATGAGCATATTGATTTCCCCTGTGTCAGTGGCATAAATGAGAACAGAAAGAAAGGTGATCCCAAAATTAATCTTTAAACAATTCCACTACGCATAACTGCCAGCTTGACACTTCCACATTGAAGTATCTTCCCATTTTCTCCGTCCAAGTCACATGCTCTATCAAACCCTGCCTTCTCAAAACAATCTCTTCCAACACATCAACTACACATCTGTCGCTCTTGAACTGGGGAGTCCAGAACAGGACAGAATCACACAGAATGTTAGGGATTGGAAGGGACCTCAAAGGATCATCAAGTCCAATCCCCCTGCCAGAGCAGGAACCTAAATGACATCACACAGGA
>VWZK01000980.1:225576-266814 GCA_013396935.1 Baryphthengus martii
ACTCTCTGGCTTCTTCCCACCAGCCAGTTAACAGTCCACCTCACTACCTGATCATCCAGTCCACACTTCCTCAATTTGGCAGCAAGGATGCTGTGAGAGACGCACTACTCCAGATGCATCCTCAATAGGGCAGAACAGAGAGACAGGAGAACCTCCATTGACCTGATGGTGACACTTTTCTTAATGCACCCCAGGATATCGTTGGCCTTCTTGGCCACAAGGGCACACTGCTGGCTCGTGGTTAACTTGTTATCCACCAGGACTCCCAGGTTCTCTGCAGAGCTACTTTTCAGCAGGTCAGCCCCTCACCTGTACTGGTGCAGGGGGTTATTCCTCCCCGGGTGTAGGACCCTACACTTGCCTTTCTTGAACTTTGTTAGGTTCCCCTCTGCCCAACTTTCCAGCCTGTTCAGCTCTTGCTGAATGGCTTCTGGTGTCTCATCCACTCCTCTCACTTTTGTGTCATCAGCAAACTTGCCGAGGGTACACTCCGTCCCTTCATCCAGGTCACTGATGAGTATGGCGACCAAGACTGGACCCCGTACTGACCCCTGGGGAACACCGCTAGCTACAGGCCTCCAACTAGATTCTGTGCCACTGACCACAACTCTCCAAACTCTGTTGTTCAGCCTGTTCTCAATCCACCTCACTGTCCACTCATCTAACCCACACTTCCTGACCTTACCTATATCATGAGAGACAGTGTCAAAAGTCTTGTGTAAGCCAAGATAGACAACATCCACTGCTCTCCCCTCATCTATCCAGCCAGTCATGCCATCACAGAAGGCTATCAGATTGGTCAAGCATGATTTCCCATTGGTGAATCCATATTGACCTCTCTCCCTCCATGTGCTTGGAGATGACAAATATCTATAAATCCCACTTCTAGACAGCTATTTTCGAGAGATACTTTTTAGGGAATACAGGTAACTTAACTGTACTTCCTCAACTGAACACCTAAAATTTACATTTGGCAGCACTCAAAACCCCTGCTTTTAGCTTTAGCTGCACAAAGGGGCTTTGCTTTACCCTGACAATACCTCGCATCTATAATAAAATTTACTTCGTATGAGAAAAAAAAAGAAAAATGGACATGGAATATGAGAAGTAACGTGAATTGTCAATGTGACTGAACAAGGCTCTGAAGTTTCACTGTCATCTGGCTGACAGACCTGCATCACTCAAAGCTACACCACTTGTGGAAGTAGGGCAATCCCAGTATGACACCATGAAAGCGTGACAGCACCCCACATCACTCAAGATTAAAGCAAACTTCCCAACTAGTTCCAATGACATACTCATCTTTAGATTACTACAAAGAGAAACAAATACGGTTTTATGTGGAAGGGCTTTCTCAAACAAGGAATGGCTAAGGCAACTTCGCGCTAAAAACTAAGTTAGCAACTTTCAGAGAAGTTTGAAGTGAAGGGAAAGAGAAAATCAAAATGAAGCATAATCAAGTTTACTTTAAAGGAGGAAAAAGCAAAATCCTATAAGCATTTAACTCAGTAGCTGTGATAGAGCTAGCTGTTTCCATGGAAACCACGACATTCATGAACTTAAAATCATAATGCTTGGTCACAATTCCCTCACTCAGTTCAAATAACACAGGAACAACGGCAATATATTCTTCAATATCCTCTCAGGAGCTCTAGAGTTATCTTTTTAATAAGAAATGTCTAGGAAACATTGTTCTTGAAAACAAATTAATACAGATGCTATCACAAATAATCAGTAGAATACAATGGATTTCAGTGGAATTTTCATACTGTTTTCTCTACTATCCCGATTATCAGCATTCCTGGGAAAAGGCTGGGCTTGCCTTTATTTTTTTTTTTTGCTGTGAGATGAGCACAATACACCACAGCATCAGCTGAAATAGTTAAGAATTTTCACTGCAAATTAGTTTTTAATAAGAAAGTAAATACAGCATAACCTTTTCTTGAAACACACTGATTCTATCAGTAGATTTCTTTCAATTTGATGAAATAAGTCACAAATGCTCACACAGGAGTCATTTCTCTCCCAGCTGTAGGAGGTAACAGAGGCAACTCCATTATCTGAAATAATGCAAGTACTCCAGTATCTGGTCTTCTCAACCCAAATGGCATTTTGTCTACTGTGTCCCAGGTGTGTGCTTTCGTCATAGGTGTCCTGGTTTGAGCTGAACAGAACAATTCTGTTCAGTGATTTTACTTGTCATCTCAGTCTCTTCTAACTAACCGCACTTGCTGAAGTTAACGGTGTATTTTCACAGGCAGAGCCTGCTTCTAGCAGCGATAATGCTCCATGTTTAGAGTTACTACCGAGGACTGTGTACCACATTTTGGGGGTGCAGAAAGTAATAGGCTGCTCCTCCTGCAGGGAGGAGCGGACAGGACAGGTGACCCTAAACTGACCAACGAGGGATTCCATCTTATACACGTCATATTTGGTATAAAGCTGAAGCATCTTCAAGGGCCGGCATCCAAGGACTCTGTCCATTCTGCCTTTGATCCCAAACCATGTTTCCAAAACCCAGTTCCAGAATCCAGCTCCTGAATCCACCTCCCAGCTGCTGCTGAGTCCAGTCTGGGACTTTCCCGGTCCCAGTATCAGTGGTGGTGACATAATTGCCATCGGAGGGATAGGGTTCAATATTGGTTTTGTATATATTCCACTTTTAGTATTCTCAAAGCTGTTTTAGTTTGAAACCCATAAGACTCTCTCCTTTATTCCCTTTCTCCTCCCCTTTGGGAAGGGAAAGGGGTTAATAGAAAGCATCTGTTATAGGTCTAGTGGACAGCCCTGACCCTAAACCTTAACAACAGGATACAGAATTAACCTGTCTTCTGCTGGCCCCCAGGTGAATCCACTCCAACAGGAAATAAGTGTAAATTACAACATACAGAAGACTATTTTTCGGAATCGAGTTTTAATATAAATAAGTAGTAAAAATGGCAAAAAAAAAAGTTAACCATGTGGCATTCAAGCTTGCTCTCTTCAAAGTAGATCCTTTCAACCCAGTGTTGGAGTAAGTGCATTTTCATTTTGAAATAAAGTGACCAAAGCGTGAAACACAAACAGATATACTCATTAATACAAAATTCTGGTAGAGATCAATTTAGCAATCGGTATACCACACTAAACCTGTCATTTCAAAACAGAGAAATGGAAATAATAATAAAACTGCATCAAATGACAACACACACATAAGAAACTTGTGCTGGTGGACCGAACCCTTTAGCTCTGGTGAGCAGGGTCACAGTGAGGTGGCTTGATAACTCCAATGTTTTAAAAGCTTCTGCTCTCAGCAGAGACCCCTGGTGAAACTGGAACTGGCCCATCCTGGGGGTCCCTGGCCTATAGCACATGGAGTTAGTGGTGAAGCAGCAAGACACACAGGCTTTTGCTTGACTTCTTCAAAGCATACGTACAATAGTAGCAGAGAAGAGTATTCTAGGTTTTCTCTCTGAAGTGGGAGAGAGTGTGAGTAGGAGAGAGAAAAAGGTGTCTGTTTCTATATTTTCAATCTCTATCTCCCTAAAAATACCTTTTAATGACATGCATTCCAACATTTGACTCCAGAATTTAAAAGCGAAATTAGTACGTACCATCCCGTCATCTCTTCTCAAAAGCTGCCCCTGAATAAAGCCCCATCATCTTGTTTTCATTCTCATATCAGTTGATATTTAAAGCTTAGAAGTTCACCACACAAATATGAATAATGATAGGCACTTACATTTAATTGGATTTAATGCTGATATAACTCAACATTTGTTCTAATGTATTATATAGCGAATTTACATAATATTTTAAAGCATTATTTAGGACAGTTCAATGTCATCTTTAAAAGGAGAGATGCAAGACCACCAAGTTTGTGAATGCTTATTTTGTGGAATGTTTAATATCTCAGATTTGAAAATTAATAATACTGTTGCTAACAAAGGTGAAAATACAATTCCAAGGAACCAGTTTTCCAAGTCCAAGGGACAGACAGATGACTTCCACCCCTTCTTAAGGTCCAACCAACTATTTTTCCCCATCTTTAACCAATTTTGTGCAGCTCAATTTGATTTAGCCCACATTCCTACAAGTTTCAGATGCAGCTGTTCCATGGTTACAAAGAATAAAGAAAAACTAATGATGAGCAAGGAAGAACATATAGAATGCTCTGTTTGTGCACTATGAGAAAACAGAGAGAGAAAAATGAGTTTCCTGCTGCATAACGAAAATTTTGAAAACTCTGTACAATATACCTAGACTACAAAGTATTCAAATTTTATAACCAGGTCAATGACACCATAGACCAAGCCAAAAGTAATTTTTCAGTTATAGTCTCCATGAAAACAAACATAAGCTTCAATTTGACCAGAAATAAGTTCAGTGAGAAAAAAAACAATGTGAACACAAAGAAAATATTAAAAATACAGGAAAAGAAAAGGACATCTAAAGGGAGCTGCTATTTACTGGAGACAATCAAAACAATGATAATTGCAAGCAGCACATGGTCATGGATATCATCTAGTTCCACACACTAATTTTCAGGAAAGACAAGTGGAGTTTTTTTGGGTTTGGTTTGTGGGTTTTTTTCTAGTTTTGTTTGGGGTTTTTTGGTTTTAAATGGAGTTTTAAAAAGTGATTTCCTATTTTAAATTATTTCAACATAACAAACACGTGTTGGGCCTTCTGCATTCCTGAGTGAATCTTTGCTGCAGGAGTAACAGTTGTTCTTCCTCCTCCTCCCACTTTTCTACCATGCAAGACAGGAAGGGGAATTATGGGTGGCTTTGAAGTTAGTGTATATATGAATTTTTCAGTTCTCATAAAAAAGACAAGAGTACCTCGCCAATATAGAAAATTCCTTGGAAAAAAAATCTTTGAACAAGGTAAAAAAAAATATCTTTATTTAAAAAGGAAAAAAGAAAAAACAATAAATCACCCCTCTTTCTTAAAAATGAAAGGTCCACCCCTCGGTTCCTTATGAGAGCATAAAGATTCATGATAAGGTACTTTTCTTCAGAAACAAATTAATCTCCAACGCAAAGCCTATTTTTAACATGTGCTACTCCTCGGGCCCCCAAAAAAGGGACAGTGACAAGCAAGTACAAAAATAGCCTAATTTGCAGCAGAACAGAAATAACAGAAGAGCAAGAAAATAACCTTCTGAATCCAACTTCGTCCCTATTCTATTTTCTCTTGCAATAACTGTTGCATTATGTGGTTTTAATGCAGTTTACCGTGCAGCACAAAAAACACACTGTGATTAAGTAGAGGATTATAGGCAATAGAAATACTATTTGGCATTTAAATCAGACACAGCTTGAAAAATTCTAGGGGAAAAAAAGTCACTCCCTAAAGACAAATAAAGAGTGACGTGGTACCCTGAAAGTCCCCTCCTATCAGCTCTAAGATATTAATGAGAACATTGTATGAAAAATAAAAAAATTTCCCAAAGATTCTTCAGGACCTACATCCCAAAGGAAATGCCAGAAATAGGAGGTACGATTGTAGCTTTACACTCTAAAGAGTCATTTTCAGACTCTGCTGACAGGTCCCGCATCTTGTATCTGTATCTTGATCAGCGATAATGTATGAAATTTTTCAAGCCTTGAGACAGAGTGTCAAAACCAAGAAAGTCTCAAATATCCTTTAAAACATAAAAGAGGCAAGGACTTGCACCTTGACTTTGAGATGTATTTCAGTTCACGTGGGTGGAAATACCATAAAATTACGTTTTTATTATTAGCTACTGATTCCTAGCTTCTCTGGGCTTACTGTGTACCGTGGCAGTCAGCCAAAGTTTTGCCATTCCAAAGCACTATGTCAATCACTGAGCTGTGATAATTAAAGGCGAGAGACAGGACACTATATAATTTTTTCTCTGATATAAAAGACAGTTTAAATTTCAATCAAAATGGATGTTTCAATGACCATAGATCTCATTTACTCTAGCAAAAGCAAACAACCTGGATATGAATGAAAACGTTAGCCTCTTCTAATTGTTTTCCTCCTAAAATAGCCCAGAGAAAACACCGAATTACGTGATAGATTGTGACGCTGATGCCAATTTATTCAGAATACAACAAAAGAGCAAAGAGTTTGACCTTGACTTATGCCCGTACTTCTCAGAACAGAATAATGAATGCTGTTTACTTTCATTTTTTTTTCCTTCCTCAATGAGCTACCCTTAACATCCAACAAAAACACGACATGTTTACAGAAAGCTGACATAGTTTTGTTCTAATTAAACATCATGGCACTCATTCATCCCCAAGCGAAGCCTGCTGAAGGCAACTGACTGAAGTTAATGGAGTGGTATCACAACTAAGGTCCAATCCAGTTACTTATTGTGCTCTGCATTCACTGTGGAATACTACAAGGCATAGCTTCTCCACTTTTCTCTTACTGCATGCTCATCAAGTGCTTGTGTTCTCCCAACCAGCTGGTAGTGTAATAGCAATTCTTATCCTATTTCCATCATGAAGGGCACCGGTGCGTCCAGACTGTCTACTAATGACTAAAAGAGTTGAAGCTGCCCTTTCATTTTGGCCTCCTCGTTCTCTGGTTTCGTTACAGAGTCTGAAACGTACAATTTACCAGTTGTCAGCTCACTGCTCAACCTCCGCGTATGATTTAGTTCCTGATGTAGTATCCCTGTATGTCTCCCACGTGGCTTTGTGAAGTGCTTGCCACCACAATAGTAAAGCGCTTCCCAAATGGGCTGCATCAGCCTGGTAAGGTACTTTAACCTTCTTCATCCACAAAAAGAGTTCTCCACAATGAAAATCAGATTTTTGTGAGGAGATTAAAAGAAAAAGAAAAAGTCTTTTAGAGAGAACACATTTAATATCTTTTTCCTTTCTTCATTTGTTTTGCATGCCCAGAGTCTACACAAAAAGCACCAAATTACATAAAAACGCTTCATCCCAGCCTTTCAGACAAAAAATAAATACATCTACCTACAGACAAATATAAAAAGCACAAATTGTAGATCCAATTGATATTCAGGCATCTTCTAAGCATAAGTACCATCTTGATCTAAGATCTCACTAAACCCTTCGCAGTAGGGCAGAATAGCGATGCCTCCTTGAAGGCACGACAGTCTTTAAATGGGTAGCGATTACAGGCGACACCAGTCCCGGCTCTCAGTTCTTACTGCATCAACAGCCACATTATAACAGGCCATCTGCTCTGTGTCAAAGGAGTGAGTAAGGTTGGCTTCTGTGAATCTGGGGCAACACGTGTTCTAGCTTGCATCTTAATTATGGATTCTAAAACACTACGCATGGACAACTACGGAAGTACTTGTTGAAAGCTCCCCAGAGTATCTATGATTCTTCCCTTTAAAACAAAACAAAAGAAGTATTACTTCCCTGAAGTAATTTGCTTGAATCTACATATATAGGCAACAGGAGGACAAATCATTTAACAAGCTTTTTGTCACACAGATTGTGATTATTACTGTAATAAAATAATTTAGAATTAAGTCACATTTCAAATCCTAAACTTTCCTGTCGTCATATTTGTAGCATGTGGTCAATACAACTAGTACATACTTCTCACCACCTTCACAGATCCGAGTTCTCCAAGATGTGGACATGACCGGTCTTCTCTCTTTCCTTTTTATTTTTCATGTATTCAGGCTGTCAGCTTCGTAAAATAGCTTATTTTGTTTTATATATATATATATACACACACACAAATATATATATAAACTACTTTTAGGCTACAGCTCATTTACAGATGTTTTAAAACTAGGATTGTTTTGTCAACAATTCCACAAATTCTAGAATGGGTTTTTAAGACCCTCTCATCCCTTCTTTTTACTAAGGCAAAAGGCATGACAGTCTGGAGAGATAGCATCAATACTGACCATGTTATGAAAAAATCTCACTGGTACCACTGGTTATGACTAAGTATAGTTAATGGAGAACTATTTCTCAAACAATTACTAAATTTTTGCAATTATCTCAACTGAAGCATTACTTTGATTTTACAAGACACAACAAACACTTTCCCCCAAAAGTAAACAAGTCAGAAAGTCTTCCTCCTTATTGGGACTCAACACGTCCAGCTCAGAGTTGCGGACAGATGTCCATGGCAGCTACGATTATCAAGCTATAGCAAAAATAATTATTAAAAAAAAAGGATCTTTTCCTTACAGGGAAGAAAGATGTTGTATCTTTGTGTTTGCTCTCATGACATGACAAAAGTTAAAGCAACTATGCTTTTGGAGAGAAGAGTATAAGAACAGAATTTAGCAAATTCTCTGTCAGAAGACATGACATTCATCCATTAGTACGAATCTTTTTAGCGTGAATATATATGTATGTATTGACTGAAAGACAATTCTGTACATACGATCTGATGTCAACAGTGATAAAGTTAATTTAAAAGTTTCTAGTTAGCTGGAAAATCAACTGACTGATAACTACTAAGTCACAATTACAGCGCAGTAGTAGAATTGTGGATATAACTATTTCTTAGAAAGGATCTAGCATATACTCAAGACACAGTCGAGAAAATACAGCTGCCCTATAGGAAGAGAATGAAAGTCCACACAGTCAGAACCATTTCATTCTTACCAATAGTTTGGGAGACAAATCATTATACAAAGCTGAAAGGAGAATCTGACATTTAGAAAGAAAAGTGCATTTGTTATACATAACTGCTATCAAGAAAACTATTGTCTTAAGCTACCCGTGGCTTGGGCAACTATTCAGCTGAGAGTCAATCAGCATCAACCTGCGACTAGTGATACTGTCACCCAGTGGTGCCAGACAACTATGGCATCATCTGCTTTTCATATGAACATTCTCATTCAGAAATTAGTTTTCTAAGAACACAGTGAATTATCACGTGCATATAACTATTTCATTGATTAGTTCAACAAGCAAGACTATTTACTTATAATAAGGAGCCTTATCAAATTACACAAAATAAGCATGGCATGAACACTGTGTAGTGTTTACACTATAAATCAAGGATGTGAGTAGCTGGGTAAGTGTACGTTGTGCCAGATACTGTCATCACCTCGGAAATACATTTGTTGGTGTAACTGATGTTCAAATTTTATTTATTTTTAATTTAAGACTTCAGTAAGGCTTTTGACACAGTCTCCCATAACATCCTCATAGGAAAACTCAAGAAATGTGGGACAGCTGATTGGACTGTGAGGTGGATTGACAACTCATTCAACAACAGAGTTCAGAGGCTGGTGATCAGCAGCCCAGGGTCAAGTTGGAGGCCTGTGGCCACTGATGTTCTCCAGGGATCAGTACTGGGTCCAGTTTTGTTCAATATGTTCATCAAAGACCTGGATGAAGGAACAGAGTACACCCTCAGCAAGTTCACTGATGATACAAAACTGGGAGGAGTGACTGACACACCAGAAGGCTGTGCTGCTATCCAACGAGATCTGGACTGGCTAGACAGCTGGGCAAAGGTGAACCTCATGAAGTTCAGTAACGACGAGTGTAGAGTCCTGCATCTGGGGAGGAATAGTACAGGCACCAGGACAGATGAGAGGTTGTCCTGATGGAAAGTAGCTCCACAGAGAAAGACCTTGGAGTCCTAGTGGACAGTAAGTTATCTATGGGACAGCAATGTGCCCGTGTTGCCATGAAGGTCAATGGTATCCTGGGGTGCATTAATGAAAATGTGTCCAGTAAGTTGAGGGAGGTTCTCCTACCCCTCTACTCTGACCTGGTGAGACCACACCTGGAATACTGTATCCAGGTTTGGGCTCCCCACTTCAAGAGACACAATGATCTACTGGAGAGAGGCCAACTTGAACATCTCTCCTATGAGGAAAGGCTTAGAGAACCAGGGCTGTTTAGTCTTGAGAAGAGAAGGTTGAGAAGGGATCTTATTAATGTCTATAAATATCTGAGGAGTGGGTGTCAAGTGGAAGGAGTCAGTCTCTTTTCTGTGGTGCCCAGTAATAGGACAAGGAATAATGGGTACAAGCTAGAACATAAGAAGTTCCACTTTAACATGAGGAGCAACTTCTTTACTGTGAGGGTGATAGAGCCTGGAACAGGCTGCCCAGAGAGGTTGTGGAGTCTCCTTCTCTGGAGACTTTCAAAACCTGCCTGGATGCCTTCCTGTGTGGCCTGCCCTAGGGGATCCTGCTCTGGCAAAGGGTTGGACTAGATGATCTCTAGAAGCGCCTAACATTCTATGACAATACTTCTTATTAAAGTTTGAAAGCACTACAAAGCAACTAAACAAGGCAGCTTAAAGAAAAACGATCAAGGAACCTGGTGGAAGTGGCACACAATGACAAGCTACAAAAACCTTGTAATACTTGGAAACTGTCTCCCTGGAAAAAAAAAACAAACAATGAACCCAACAAAAGCAAAACAAAACAACAGGAAAACAAAAACAAAGAAACCCACAACAAAACAAACAAACCCAACCTAGTTCCAGACTGTAAAGAACACAGCAAGGGAAACAGAAGAGCAGCCAAAGGAAGAAAGTCAAGAAAAATGGTGAGGAACATGACATGGATTGAAACTGATGGTCATTGGGTACAATCTTCGTAAAGCTACATGACTTCTATGAGGCTCTAAGTCATGCAAAGTAACTTGCCACCAACTTGTATGGCCAAGTGGTTAAAAATCAGTAAAACCAAGGTTCTGGTCATCTCAGTTGTCTAGTCATCAGGTTGCAATCCTTCCAAAGAAGTATCAGTTAAATATACCTAACATGCTACACCCCAAATAAAAGCTTACCCAAAGTTCCTCTGAATCAGAGGTTTTGGAACTTTTAATCAGATAAAAATGGTATTCTATTCTGGCAAAAATTAGCTTCACATTTTAAAAACTGCAGTACAGAGAGCCGTAACTGCCAGCAAGTAAAACGATTCTCTTCAAAATACCATACCCATGATATTTTGGATCTTTCCAATACATGCCTCAAAGGCAGGATTAAAAAGTTTAATTAGCTTTTTGTGCAAATACTGAACCAGCTGATCATAGTCACCTTCCTCCCTAAGTGCGTCAGTAAAATCACCAGGGTACTATTTGCTCTCCAAAGAAGAGGCCATTATTGTGATTACCTGCTAACTGTCAAATCTCAAACGCCTTGGTATCGTGTTCTTAAAACAACGTAGGAAAGATGGTTTGTATGTTCATGCGTTAAACAGCACAGACTTCACGGACTTGCACTGATCCAAACGCTGGAATAGGAACACATCTGTTCTCAATAATCCATTCTCCTTTCTTTAGATGTGAAGAGAATGGAGTCCATCCATAATAAACCGAAATCCTCACATTAAGAAATGTGGTATTACTTACATAAACTATATTGGGATATGTAACAGATTAACGTAATAGAACAATCTTCAACACAAAGTATCAAAACAAGAATAAGCTTCCATAAATATAGTTAATAAAAATCAGTGCAAGAGAAAGGCAAACATTCTGCAACTTCAAAAGAGGGGTTGAACACAGTGCATCTAAGAAAATAGATTAAGTAATAAAAAAGCAACTAGTGTTTAAAAACACTGGTGTTTTATTTGGAATACATATATTGAGTCAATCTGGTCGCATTATACTGAAAAATAACTCGCATTCAATGCTGCTGTGAGAAATTAAGATACATTACCTATAGAATTCAGTTTTATTAATAGCATGAGTCTACATACAGTATTAGTAACTCAAACTGTCACATGGATAAAGGAAAACCAAGACAGTATTTCTATCTTATATTCTAGAATATTTGCAGTTCACAAGTTTAAACTTTTCTTAAACTTCCAAGACACTTCATTTGCAACTCAAACATTGTTGATATTTTGCAAATGACACCACCATCTTTCCTCATTAAAGCCTCGGCTAAATAAACAAGAGTAAAGTCCACACACCAGCCAACGCTTCCACAATTATTAATTACAGTATTACTTCTCAGTATAAAAACTGCTTATGGAGAACCCTAACTGGCAGATGGATCTCTGCACAATGCACAGCGAAACTGCCCTCTGTAAGCAGTTATTACATTACAGTGCAAGAATCTTAAAGTCAACCCAACTCAATCTACCTCAATTTCCAAAACTGCCAATTTTGCTACATCTAACTCCTACAGCAGAATTTAAAATTAAAGTAAAACAAGATATAAAGAATATTTTGTCATTTTACAGCATGGAGGTGAAGTTACAAAGCAACGAAACTGGAGGGGAGAGACAAAAAGTTATTTAGAATTTTTCTTGCCTATTGTGATAAAAGCACAGGAATAAAACAATATCATCAAAGATCGACCCAAGCATCTAATTGTCCTGGGTTCAGCTGAGATAGAGTTAGTTTTCTTCCCAGCAGCTGGTATAGTCCTGTGTTTTGGATTTAGGATGAGAATAATGTTGATAACACACTGATGTTTCAGTTGTTGCTGAGCAGTGCTTATGCTAAGTCAAGGACACTATCATAGCTGGTGTCTTACCCTCTGAGATACCCAAATGAAGTCTTTATGGGGAGTCTCAGTTCCACAGTGCCATAACTGAAGGATGTTTTCCTGCCTTCAATGACTGGTTTTGGCTCTTGAAAAATCAGCAGCTCTGTTTGACCTAAGTCATGACAGTCATTTTAACAATGATTCTTTTTAAATTACAGCTTCTGCCCCATTAAAACAAACTAGTAAATTCTGTTGAATATTTAGCTCTCACAACCTCTATGTTCTTTAAATCCTACAAGCCAACTGCCTCACTGTCCAAAGACAATTTATATAGGTATCAACTCATACAGCACTTTCCCATCCTTTTTCTAACATCAAATGAAGGATTAAACATATTTTTCATGTCCAAAAAGGTAGTAATTCAGCATGCGGCCCACTCAAGTTTGGTCTACTTTGAAGATTTTATTTAATCAAGAAAAAGTGTCCTTTTACCCTCAAAACATCATTTTTACCCTTGCATCTACCTGAATTTCGTATTCCCCCTTGAATTGAAGTGCTGTGAACAACTCATAGCTACTCAGAACACAGTATTTTCTAAGTTAATGTTTAATAGAGAAAGTAAAGTGGTATTTCCATGTATAGATAAAGCTGAAGTCAAATACAACTGCACTAAGTCTAAGTTGCATGGGAAGGTTTGAAAGAACACAACTTTGATCTTTCTTTAAATACTGATAATCATTACCACAAAACACATGCAGATACAGAAAATATTTCTTCAGAACTCTGCAAATTGCAACACAAACCCAAATGTTTCTTGTCTACTAATTATTTCTTTTGTGGTGGTTTGGTAACAGCACTTGCACAGAGGGATGGTACTTGTGGTAAACTAAATGAGTAGGGGCGGGGGGGAAATCAAAAGAGTATTTCACCCTACTCCTCTGCTTCACAAGCTACATTCACAGACACTCTTCATTTAAAGACTTCTCAACTTTCCAAAGAAAAATACAAGGATCATGAATACTCCTTTGTTATTATACTGTTTGTTTCATCAAGGAAGGAAGTATAACTGACATTGCAAACCACAAGAGACAGTCATAGCAGTTCTTAACTTCTTGTTCCCCTTCTCTCAATCAACTAAGCTGTCCTCTGAAAGGACACTAAGTGCCCAACTAACACTGATTCAGTAGGAAAAGATTACAAAAGAGGCCTCTGCATCATTAATCTGTGCTTGGGGGGGGGACATCGAAGTTTGACTTGCAAATCCCCAGGCTGCTGCTTCTGTTGTCTCAAAACAACAGGCTGAAGCCAAACAGATTCTCCTAAAAAGAGTTTTTACTGCTTCGTTGAAAAGCATTAAAAAAACCCAAACAAACCCAAAAAACAAATATTAATGATGACAAGCCGCTAAATGGACTCCCTTCCATCCCCTTCTGTGTCTCCAAAGATGCAAATACGGTGTCATATGATTTTTCTCCTGCCCAGAAACCAGTGCAGATAGAAGCACTAAGAAATACGTATTGGGGAAAAAAAAACCCAACCCTATACTACAAACAAAGCAGAGAGATTAACAGTTAGAAACGTAAGTTCAAGACAACAGGCCAAAGGCATACACCTCAACCTAAGACAGCCTTTCTATTTTGAAACACATTTTGAATATTTTAGTTAGATACATTGTCCCAAGAAACGGGTGTAAAATTACTACTCTAAGTATGTGCTCTTAGTTTGAGTTCAGAAAAAAAAAACAAACCACCAAACATTTTTCACCACTGTCTTTCACAGACAGTGGTTCACTGCACAAAGAATAAAACTACTGAACCATCACGTTCCAAAATTAACAATTTTTCCTTTAACAGATGTTAAGCACTGACCAAACCAGAACCATAATAATCACTTTGTGTTCAGGAACAGCCAAAGACCTTAAAACTTCTGATCAAGAGTCCTTAGCAAGCAGAACAACTTTCAACCATTCCAATGGTACTTAAAGAATTTTAATATATTTTTATGCTAGCTTCTTTTGGTTTTGTCTTTTTAGCACTTAAAGTGTGCTCTAGCATAGAAATTGCATTACTAATCAAGATGTTTTTCCCTTTGCACACGCTCAAGTATGAAAGCAGAACAAAACACAGGACAAATTTAATTTCTTGAAATAACACTGATTGTTCCCCTTTCCATCAAAGCAAGCATTAAGTGCTTGTGAACCATAAATAACATCTTTTAATAGATTGGATCTTTTTACGTACAATAAAGAGTTAGTAGAGTTATTTTGTTTTTTAAATAATCACAATTATTTTAATTGTTCTTCAAACAATAGGATTATATTTTGACGTATAAAACTGCCATTGTACATCCACTTCAAACTTGTCCAGCAAAAAGACAGACAGACCCACGTTCACTGCTTTAGCAATACATACAGTGTTAAAAGGAAAGAGACGGTTAACATTGACCAAGATTTTCCATTGAAGCCTTCTGCCACTGATCACAACTCATATTCTGAAATGTTCACCTGTAAGGCCATGATTTTCTACACTGGTTCTCACTTTAATAGAGGGCTTGCTCTGTTTGTCCAAAAGGGTGACCAGAATGAAATGACACCTGCTGAGAGATGTGAAGGGACAAAGAAAAAGGAGAAGCACTTCCACATGTTTTGTTTTGGTTTTTTTAAAGTAACTTTTAATTAATGTTTGAAACAATTGTAACAAGATAAACGGAAATAAATTTAAAGGTCCAGTGGTAAGGCTTGAACAACGTACCATATATTCAGCATTAACTGATGATCTATACGTAGCTACCTTCTAACTCAAGAGAATAAAATTAATCTATTTACAATTATCTTGGAAACAATATCAGGACAGACCATTTACTCCTTCCCGAAAGAATTACATCTTAAGAGGAAGCTTCGCAACAAGTCATCCTTTGCGGATGTCATTTTAGCTGATAGCTTTCTGGTAATTAATTCATTGGCCGATACTACTGTCTGTAGATAAGGTTTATTTCCTGCTTTGATTCATAACAAATTAGATGCAACTACTTAAAGAAGTAAATACAACTGAAGAAAACAGTCATCCACAGCAATACAGGTAAGTACACAATGCTGAGGAAATCTCTATATGAGCATCTATGATTATGTATCGTATTTAGCTTCCCTCGTGAGTCATACTATGTAATTACTTTTACTTTTTCTAGGTGGGTAAGTTCTTACTCCTTGGGAAAATAAAGCACAAATCACCAGAAAATGCATATTACATCACCCTTCCTGTTTGACTGAGATTGTCAGGAAGCCAAAATCCAATTTATTTCCAGAAGGTGAACAAGAACTGCAATAAAACACTCTGTTTAATCCCTAGTCTCCTATGAACTACTGTGATCCTGTGCGCTCTTTGCCTTCCCTGTCTTTTACAACGTTTCAGCTTCCTATCAATTTTCTTCTCTATTTTCCTAACTTTTCCCTCTTTCAGCAGTGCTTCCTACTTACCAGCACTCAGTCTAAGGTAACTCATTTTTGTTCACACATTTATCTAACATCATACATCGAACCACTAGTCTCCTACATGTATTACAATTCATTTTATCTGCAGGTAGCCCAGTCTCAGCACAGTCCAAACTATGCTTATCTTCTACCTTCAAACTCTTGTTCTACTTATACCTACTACTATTGCCTCATTTTTCTGACTGTTGTGAGTATCTGCTGACCAGGACTTTCATCATTCAGGCACATCTTGCAATCTCCAGGTTGCCTTGAGTATTATTGTCCCCCAGCCCTTATAAACATAGACTGACACTGTCCACCTTTTCCTTATTTACCTATATCACAACATTGCCTAGAAATCAAGTCTAACACACTTTACTGTGATCAAAATAAGTGTCCTTTATAACTACTCAAATTGGATAGGAAATACAAAAACCCTACAGACAAACCACAAAGACAGCACTGCTGAATATTACGGCCAATGGTCTCAGAACACCATCTATGCACTTTCAAAATTCTTGTGGAAATTGGCACAAGAAATTCAGGAGGTAAAAAAAGGAAAAATGTTCATTTTGCAGTAGATGTATACAATATGCTTTTTGAACAGAATGTGAAGCATGAGATAAAGGTCAAGATATACTCCCTGGATCCTTAAGTGCATGTGCAGGAACAGTTGCCACTGAGAGCCAAACAACCCAGCAGAAAACAGAAGTGTATGCTGCAAAGATAAGCAATCTATTTTTCATGAATTAGGGAAGAGAGAGTGAATGGATATATTAAGAATGCAAACATTACATTTATATCCGCAGATCATTCTGGAAGCATAAAAAAGGGGTCTGAGAAAAGAATGCTGCAGTAACTGAAAAAAAGAGATGAGATGAGGAGAACCTGAAGAGCTCTAGCTGTAGGGACAAGTAAAGAGAATCTAAGTTACTTAGAGTTGCTATGAAACAAAAATCTGAAAGATTTAGATAAAGATCTCATGAAAGTCTTTCAACCACACCCGTTCAAAAACAGCACGTAGATTATAGGCCCAAGTGATGATCAGAAAGCTGATACTGGCCCACAGAACCAGAACAGAGGTAAAGTGGATGGCTTTAGGCCCAGTTCTGCTTGAATTAATCAAAGATGTGTCAGAGGGACAGATAGATTTTAGCTAGACCAGAAGACAAGCCTGGACTAGAGGTTTTCATGCAAACTTGGCAGCAGATGGTTCTGTGTGAACAATGAAACATTTGGTAGTTGTAGCAGGGAGAGGAGCAGAGACAGTGCAAACGCAACTGAACAAAGTACCAAGGACAGTGTTGTGAAAACTTTACAAGAAAGCTTGGAGCAATGAAAAAAAAAAAAGTTAGAGAGTCAACTAATGAGGATGCAATAAGGATCCTGCAGAAAGAAAAAAAAAAAAAAAGAAGAGAGAGAAAATAAAGTTACAACAACCCTGAAGGACAGCCTATCTCAAACCCATTATCAACCCAAAGCTGTAATTTATTGCCATGTCTGGTCGCAAATCTACAATAGTGATATATATATATTTATCTCATTTAGATGTAACAAGTGTGTTATTTAGTGAATGTTGGACAGAGATGATGTAGTTGAAGATGGTATTTCTCTCCAAGATTTACAGGCATTAGAGCAGGCACAGCAAGAAGAACAAGAAGTTTTAAGCACAGTGGAAGACAGTCTCTGAAGTATAAATTAAGATGTTTCAAGGGAGAGATTAGATATATTCATAGCCTTTCAGGATTCCTAAAAGCCAGTGATCTAAGAAATAAAGTAAAACATTTAAAGAGGTTCCAGAAGAAGCAACTACATATGGAACGCTACACAAAATGCATCGCTGTCAAGGTGGGCTTCCAGAAATAAAATATGGCAAACCATCTGGATACAAGAGAATTCTTCTAGATTCAGTCTTAATGTTTATCAATTAACTATGTATTTGCATTTTTATACCATTTACATTTTCTACTTGAAATATTGTAAGTAGAGTGTGGTTTTGAATTTTACCTTAACCTATATTTAAAATTATTTCAAGGTAATTGGTTAACAACAAAGCAGTCATTCAACATCAGGATTTGGTCCATTTATGAAGCATCTTTAATCCTCTACATATTCTGCTGGCTACCCAGCAGATAAAATATATATCCTCAGAAGTTGCATGGGGTGGTGGAGTTAACCATGGATCAGGAAAAGCAGCAGTCTGTTTTACTGTTCTGACCAAAACACTTCTCTAGCAAGCAATAAGATAGAGGAAAGTAAACCTAAACACTAAAGATGTACAGCACGTTTATGAATGAGTCAAAAAAAGTTTCATACAGGTGAATACAAAAGCAAAAAATATATAATGCCCTAAGTTGCTCTTACAGTATTTTTCTCCCCCCACTTAGTTCAAAAAACTCTCCCGTTCCCATTTATCACCACTGTCCTTCACTCTCCCACCTTTTTACTTCAGTAAAGAGCCTGGTTGCACCTTTTAGATAACTTCCTTGTAAGCACTAGGAGGCTGGTGTCAGGTCTCCCTAAAGCAAGCTCTTCTCCAGGCTGAAGAAGGTCCATTTCCTCAGCCTCTCCTCACTGGAGAAGTGCTCCAGCCCAGCCCATCTCAGTGGCCTCTGCTGAAGATGCTGAAGCTGATCATTGCATTATTTCTTCCAGTGTCGTACAGGAAAAGACATCCAAAGCTGGACACGGTATTCCTGATGCAGTCTGAGTACCAAGTTAAGAGGAACAATTACTTCCCTTAATTCCCTGGATTACACGTCACCTGCTATCACCTGGGACACTGACAACCTTCACTACTGCCAAGATACACTGGCAGTTTGCATCTGGCCCAGCACTCCCCAGCCAGTCATGCATCACTTCTGGAGGTCAGTCCACCCCAGGTGCAAGATATTTGTCCTTGCTGAATTTTATGAAGTTCCTGCTGGTCCCTTCCCTAGCCTGCCTAGGTCCCTCTGAACAGCAGCCCTGCCCCCAGCAGGTCAACTGCACCTGCAGTTCAGTGTTTACAAATTGAATGAATCTGTCTCCTCTTTCAGGTCACTGATAAAGATATTAAACAATTTAGGTGCTACAACAGACTCCTGCAGGTCTGCTTGGAACCAGCTTGCAGGTAGGAAATCAACCATTAAGTACTATATCTTAAGCTTAATGATCCAACCATGAACTCCCCATTTAACCAAGCCAGTCTACTGGCTCCTCTACTCATTTTCCCAGTTATCAGGATGGATTATCCCTGTGCTTAGAGGAACCAGAACTGGTTAAAAGCCCTGATGAAAAAAACTCAGAAAAGGAAAGCTTCAGCAGTTTGGCACAGGGCACCGCACAGTTTCCAGCTGGCACTGTAGGATGCTGTAGTCTACAGTATCTCCACCATTATCTAATTAAAAAAAAAAATTTCCCTCTGTTTCCTCTCCTACCATATGGCTGTCTACATAATACCTGAATTAACACAGCTTTTCCCACAGTCAGACCAGGGATTTTAGGACTTTCAGGCCAGGCAAAAGTCCAGGGTTAAAAAAAACACCCCAATAATGTCTTATCAGAATGTTTTCAATTGTTGGTATATAAACCTACTTTAAAAATTATTCTCATTTTACTCATAATCCTCTCTTGGCACTGAGAATAAATGTAAATTTAATAAATCAAACCTTGGATCTGTTTAGAAAGACAAACATATTGCAGGGAATGAATATCTGTTCAGAAAGTCGGTTGGGATTTGAAGGTATTTTTTGTGCTTTTTGTATTATTTCTTCCTGTAACTACTAAGATTACGAAAAGGTCATTTTTAAAATTCATTAAAACAACATAAACTTTGCTTTTCATGGCTTGTATTCAAAGGGAGAAAAAAAAAAACATAGTATCAGTTTCATTAAAATTAAGATCTTCTGAAGCTTCACTTCCCTAGAATATTACCCAAACCCCTCACTGAGCCTACAAAGCTTTATGGGTGGTTTGGATGTTTTCTTTTGCATAATTTTATTTCCAGTACTGAAATTTTTTCTTTGAGTTTCAGGCACGAATATTTTTTTCCTGTAAATCTGAAAAGATCAGAAAAGTTACCAGGTAAAGACAGTCATTCACATTCCCTTGATATGTAAATACTATAAATACGCTTTTCTTCACTGACTCTTTGCCTGCTTACACTTGGTGCTAGAATGAGATAACAAAATGGACACACACAAGCACTCATGAAGTGAATAATGCGATCTAAAATATTGTCAAATCATCTAAAATAAAATACTACGTGGCAATTTCACACCCTGCTGTGAGGATGACACTGCTTGATAATATGCAGACGGAGATATTGTACCTTTGATGTGACACTATCCACAGGGGAGGAGCACAGGTCCAAATGGCCTTGCAGGATTAAACTAAGAACATTCGTTGTGTTTTATCTTGCTTCCGAAAACTGAAAGGGTTTTCATAAATAAAGCCAAGGGAACAGATATTCAAATAAAAGTCTTTGTTATATACAAACAACAAGATATTGTGACAGCAAGGACATCCACGTGGAGCATCCACAACGAAGCACATATCAAGTGTTTGCCCCAGCCAGGGACAAGATGACTAACTGATGCATCTCTCATAAAAAAAGCAAAGAGCAATATTTTGTTCCAGAAGATCTTCTGCCTTTTCAGCAATTAGTACCAAATTACACCAGGATGAGTATTTCAGAGGTGAGAACCTCTCTTGCAATATCCGTTTTCAAACATTTATGAAACATATGCAACACAGCATTTTAGGGAACAATTTAAATACAATTCGCTCTTCTTTTCCACCTCCTCTAGTATCACTGACACCATTCAGATTAAATAAGATATTTTGATGGTGGCTTTTACCCCTTATTCTGTTTGTTTCTTTCAGTAGCCTGAATGTTTAAAATAGTTAAACAAAAACAACCAAGCCAAACATCTTAAGTGTATATGAGTGTATATATATCTTAAGAGTATATGAGTGGACAAACCACAGGTTACCATACATGCAGGTAACAAAAGGTTAACTTCTGACCCCAAATGACAGTAGAAAGTAACACTGGGCATCCATTTTTTAAAGTACTTTTTCCTGTTATGAACAACAACAAGAGAGTAAGCTTTTCCTTGTTTATTGTTTTTGCCTTACAAAAACCTTATCAACTGTTCCTCTTCAAAGCTTCACACATATAAAAGCCTGGTTTGCATTTGGAGACAATTCTTTTCTTTGTTCCTATTTAGCTATTTCTAAAAGTATCTTGCTGTTTTTAAGTCCCACTTAACCCCAACAATAAATTTACTTTCTCTTTCCTACTCTTATCTAAATAACTGAGATTGACAAGTGGTTTTGGTATTTCAAAGCCCATTTTTCAATAAAAATCTATGCAACCAGAACCATTCCCTCCATGAATGAGGGTAAATACCCTAATGAAAAGAAATCACAAATCCAAAAGAACCTATCGTTTTGCAAAACCCTCACAAGTATCCCTCCAAATTCCTATGCACAGGCAAATTCCCCATCTGCTACAAATTTCAAATCAACTTTAAAATACAAGGGTTTCTGATACAGTTTGGTTGCAAGGTTTTATTCAAAGAGCTAAAGCATGTAACAGCATTTGATACCCCCTTGATGGTGACAAGCTGCAGCAAGGGGATTTCCCACTGCACAGGCAGATACACCCTCTCAGTGAAGGCAGTTTAAGCTTCAGCACAGAGAGCTCTGTTTAAGCGGCAGAATCAGAACCTTTGGACAAAGTCAAATTCAAGTGGACAAGGCCTGGAAAAATGTGATCCAAGTTTGATGTTAGCCCTACTTCAAACCACCACAGCTAGCTCTGTTTTGAGCTACACAACCATCAGAGGTCTCTTCTAATCTTAAACCTGAATGATCTGAAAATACTGATTTTTTAACTTTTGAGTATCATTTGTATTAAACACATTCCATATATCAAAGCATTTCTAAACTGAACAGAGTTTCAAAGATCACATTTGGCAGCCCCACCAACAGGTTTAAGTCCAACAAATAAGGTCTGGAAAAATAATTTATTATAGGTACAGAACTGTATCTCTGTATAACAATCTCCAACTCGCAGTTTTCTATGAGACTCCAAGAGCTAAAAAGGAAAAAAAAAAATTATTCTACTGTACCAATTTATACTACTATCTCATTACTACAACTGATAGCTGAAGGGCTAAATGAAATTAAAAAACAAACCATCACATTTTACAGGAATAGGTGAATACCTCCAATGCTTCCCACACACATGCACATTTTATCTTTATTAAAACTCATGTCCTCTGCCAGGTCAAAGGATTTTTATTGCTACAGATTTCTCACTGTTCCACTAATTTATTTCCCCGTACACAAAATGCAGCACCAGTAGGGAGATTAATATCTGATAAACATGGCACCAGGAATGTCAGAAAGGAGTGAGTAAACATTGCATCAAAAAGCTATTAAAATGAAAGACATTTATTTCCTAAATTCTCTTTCTGGTTATTCAATTCCACCTGAAGTTTACAACAGCAACAGCTATTTAAAATGAAGACTATTTAGGTATTCATGTGCCTTTCACTACTAATATTCAATTCAGAAAAACAAACAAAAAATAAATAATAAATTAAAAGCGCATTTCTGTTTTGCCTGACAAGAAACTAATCCTTTAAGCTATGTTCATTGTTACAATCCTACATGGAGATTGGCTCTGTCTCAGTACATTGGTGGTCACAGAACTGTAAGCACACTTGGACCCCTTGACATGCAGCTAGCTTGTCTCTTCATAAAGACAGTACATTTTTCATTACATCTGGATTTGTGTGAATGCAGGGTATCAGTGAAAGGGATGCTCCCATTTTCTCCCCTTTGCTCGGGTCAGATCTAGCGAACCCAATATCATCAGGCGAGTGGTTTTAAGCTGTACATATGGAAGAAGCTTGGCGGGGGGGTGCAGGGGGTGGAATTTCTGGTAGATTAGTTCTCCATCAAACGACTCGGTGGCCAATTCCTCTTCCAGTTGCATGAACACTAACTAAATCCTAATATAAAGACAGGATGGAAAGACAGCCAGCGGAGGGCAAGTGTTACATGGCTAGTCACGTATAGACATAATGACCAGAGGGAAAAATACAGAAAGAAACTAACTTGCCAAAATAGAGCTTATAGCACAATTTTGTCCACTGGTTCATCAAGACGTTCGAATGCAGGCATTAAGTGCTTGGTTTGGCTGTTCACTTGCCAGGAATACAGATAAATGGACTGTCTTGCAATCACCTTATATACTCTGGTTTTAGCTACAAAGCTTCCACTGAGACTCTGAAAACAAGGGCTGGGGCAAAGGAGATTTTAAAAGCATAGATTTGAGGACCTTGATCTTCCTAGAATAAGCCTCTGATGAGCTAGGCCAATAGACTTAAGCCAAAGCAAACCATGTACAAACAGCAGAGACTGGATGGAATTAATTCTCAAGTTCCGTTTATCCAACTGACACATGCATACAAGAAAAGCAAGCATTTCAAATGTCTTGATACCATAGCTTGATTAGTAGCACAGATGTCCTCCATACAATAGCAACAAAATTTCTGTTCCCATTTCATATGCTTATCTACACTCCAGAGAAAGAGCAAAACGCTGTCTCCATCAAGCTGCACTGAAACAGAGCGCTGCTGTTCTAAGAAGATCAGAAAACAAAGCTGGACAGGATGAGAACATACTGAGGTATCCATGCACAATATTGCATTCAGAGGTTTCGTGCTTTTATACGGTGCAGACACCTCCAGCTAACCGTGTGACGAAGCATAAACAAACAAGGATTTCCACATGAAGCAAAGCCAAATCCTTTCCCAACCCAACAGTCTAAACCTGATAGAATGGAGTGAGCCAACGAAAGGAGCTTTGCCATCCTAGGTGGGAGTGATCAGGCGCAGCACACGATGGATTTCACAGAAATCTAAATCTGAAAATACAGTGCGTTGCCTCAGGTAGCTTCTTCAACTAACTTCTGCTAGATTTTACTTCGGCATTATTTTACAATTTAAATAAAGCAAAACTCCTGTGGAAGTCAGAAAACAAGTTTCTAAAACGACGTTTTAAAGCTAAAGCCAGCTCTAAATTGCAGTCAGCAAAGAGCTGGTTTCTAATTCTAAACTATTTTCTGCAATTTTTATTTTTTTTTTTGAATACAGATTGTTTTGCTACAAATTGAACAGCAGAATAGAATGACTGACCTGCAACAATTTCCTTTCCAGACTTCTGTAAATATTCATTTTTTTCCCCGTGTCTCATCAGTCTTTATATAAATTATAATAAAGCATAGTAACAATGTAAAATTAAAAATCTGCCACATCACCCTGACACGATTCACTACTAATGAATATGTCTTATTTATCATGATAACATTTAAAGAGGGAAAACTATTTCAGTAAACTCTACTGGTCTGTATTAGCATCCTGAAATACTCCTCTAAAAGAAAATGAAGTTACAAAAAGCTGTATCATCCTACAGTGTCAGATAAAGAGAGTGCCAGACAGATTAACTAAATGCCACTTGGGTTAGATGTCAATAGGATTAGAATGGACTTTAGGTTGCTGCTAGCAAATACATCCACATGCCTCCCAGAGGGTTCCGTGAGAAGGCACATGTCCTGTCCTGTGGAGCAGCTCCAGACCTAAGTGGGAGAAGATGAAAGCACAGACTAGAAGAGTGCAACAGTGGAAAGGTTTCAAATACACTCTTCAGTCGGAGACTAAATATAAGGAAGTGTCAGACAAGCTAAAGGAGTCTCAGATCAAAATAAAAAAAAAGCTTTTTTGTCAACTCACAGAAAGCCTACTGTGTTATTCTTAAATGCACGCCTCCATCCAGGCAACAGTGCAAAACGGACAGCTGGCTAAACCAATCCAGGAAAAAAAAATAAGCTTCTGGTGTATTTAACAGATGGTGGCACAGGTTATGAAATTGGTCTTTGCTTCAGTCTCCAAATAAAAATTTTTAACAGAACTGAGATACAATATAGTCTTAGAATATTTCTCAAATGAAACAAAGCTAAGCACTTATAGTAGTACCTATGTTTAGTACTTGTCTTTAAAATAAAAACCATTTTCTATAGATTATACCTATTTCATATTTCTGTTGCTTGAGAAAAAAAGTAACCCATGCCCAGAAAAATTAAGAGTTTCAGGGTTACTTTTTCATACCGAAGCAAAAATGTTAGAGGCATGTCAAGCACAAAACTTCGGGGCACGCCTGAATATTATGTTGTTTCTTAGGAAAAAAAAAAAAAACCCAAACAATAAAAAATTCCCCTCATTCATATATCCACCAAGCTGCCTTCTATATATACTCCTTTGGCAAGTGATGCCATGCCACCCCACCAAATTTCCACATAGAAAACGAAGTTCCATCATCTTTGTTTTATGTCACAGGGTTTGGAGGAAGAAGAGATTTGTCTGTTTTAAATAACAAGTATAATTCCCTTCTATTACTTTATAAACCAAAGACTTAACCTTTTCACATGGCATAGGGAAAAGATATAAGGCAATGTTTTCTGAGAAGATATTAAGGATTCTTCTTGTGAATAAACGTCTGTCAGTTCTGTGAATCTTACCCAGAAGTTCAATGCCACAAAAATCAAGCTCAATGTAAGGTCACGCTACTATTAAAAGTAGCACGACCCCATATTTCACCAATTTAAAAGCCAAGCAAAACAGGGAACATAATGGCTTAACTGCAATTCTTCACTCTAATTTTTTAATCTATATTTGTACATCTTAATAATTTGCTCATTTACAGAGACTTGACTACTCCTGAAACAGAAATGTGAACGTTATTAAACTTACAAAATTCGAGTATCTATCACTACAGATTAGTCAGCTAATTCTCCCCACATACATAGTAAGCTAGGCTACAAACGTGCACGACACTTCAGAGCCAGTATGAGTGATGCAGGCTGTCCTCTAATTTCATTGGGTGAAAAATTCTCTTTCCCAAAAAAAACAACCACCCTAAAAATTTACATTAAACAGAATATTCTGCACACAGATACGTAACTATTCACCTAAAAATAATTTATTAATCAGCAATCTTTAAAGAGAATTAAACAAAGAAAGATACACATGTGCACAGATTTGGCAATATAATGCTTTCCGAAGCATGGAAATCCAGAACTAGGTCACAGCTTTAGCCTACAGATCATTTTCAGCTTAGTTTGAACAATTAAAGTCTTTTGAATAAACTGCCTGCATTCAACAATCACGATACACTCATCCACAAATAGAAGCTGTATTATAAAGTGTAACAGCCCGTGTATCCACAGCAGAAAATGGATAGAGTTGAATGAACGTATTTGTGGGCTGCTAGTTCTTTGCTTCTTTATACTTAAAAATAATTACCAAAAAAAAAACAAAACACAAACAAAAAACAACAAAACAAACAAAACAAACAAAAACAAAAACCACAAACAAAGCCCAACAAGCCAACAACAACAACAAAAAAAAAACAACAAAAAAAAACACCTTGACTCTTCAAGTCAAGTATTACTTCCAGAGTTTCTGATGTATCAATCCTACTCTGTAAGTTTTTGATTGTTCCTTCAGTAATGAAATCTAGTCATCCAAAAGAGGTCTGCCAGAGGCACAAATGCAAAGATTAGTCTTGTCAAAGGGATGAAGACTATATTTAGATATGTATTTACATAGTTACCATATAAAGATTGCTTTACATGAAATTCCCTAAAATATCAACTGTTTAAGCAAAATAAGATGTAGCCTTTACATACACTGAGATAAAACACATTTAGTTTCAAAATAATCATACAGCTTGTATATTGTTTCCTCTTTTACAAATATTACAACAATTTATATCAAAAAGTTTTCATTTACAATCATTAGACTTTTACCTTAACTTTGAAAAAAAACGAAAACAAATCCAAGACCAAAACCAAAAAAAATCCACTAAAAAACCATCACACATAGAAAATTAAAGGTTCAAAACTTGAGTCAAACCAGAAGTGCTAGTAAGAAATACTGTATAAAGGCTTCATTCAATCCGTGACTCAACCTTTAGCAATACACAAGTATCAAAAGCTGCCCTTCAAGATATAAAGGTAAAATATATTTATCAAATGGCAGGTATGAAATTTACTCCAGTATATAACAGAAACCTTGCTAGGGCAAAGATAACAAGCTCCCTGCAGTCATGGCTTATGTAATGCCAAAGAATCTTCATTATTTAATTATGTAAGCATAAATTTTCAACCCACTCATATTAATTTCTGCTCTGAGGATATGAAATACCTTGCAAACATTTCAGGCCAAATGTCAAGAGAGACCTGTCAATCTTCAAGTAGTAAGTCTCTTCTAATCTAATATAAAAAGAAAAATTTAAAAAAAAAAATCTGTCTTTCTTTGCAAGACTCCATTATAAAAGATTCAATATCATTAAAACAACATAGCATTTGTATAGACAGTTTCTTTCCCTGCTGCTCCACAAGTGTGATTACACACTTGGGCAAAAATAAAACACATTTCTGCTGTGATATTTAGAACAGACCATTCAAGTACAATTTTATACAAAGAATTACATAAAAGATGGATAATGCACTTTCAAGGACTTCAGACTATTTCCAAAATTAACCCAGTATAAAAATTTTCATTTCTTTGGTAACTTAAATTATTTTTAAATTTACTGTGATAACGTACATAAACTTTCATTTTCTTTTTAGCAAGTTGTTTCCCACAGCTTAAACTGGGTCGTGCTTGGCAAAGATCTGCAATCACACCCTACCTTCTTCACAGGCAGCAGTACACCTATAACCATTCAAATATCTGTATAGTTGTAATTAGAGGGAGATTTGCTACACTAAAAGGAAGTAGGTGTATTTTGAACGCTAGAAGATTTTCTTTCTACTGCAGCGTTCAGAACTATAGATGTGAAAGTTTTCTGCAGGAAGTAACAAAACTGGCAGAACTGTGATCTACTGTAAATTTAAAGATTTAATGATTTTTGAAGCACTACTTGATGAATTTAAGCAGGGGAAAGACAGCCTACCAAAAACCAATACGAAAGTGCTGCAAATGAGGTTTCACAAAGTCCTATAACTCCTGTGTCGCTGCTGCCTGCTCTCTCTGGCCATCCTGGACATGCTGGCCTGTGTCAATGGGCATCAAACGCCCTGTTTAGGCAACTGAATCAAGTCTTCAGTTGAAGCCTTACTGCTTCAGAGCCTATAATTGGTGATGTAAGATTTATTTTTGCCAGAAGGTGAGATAATGTTTACATGGACACATCTCAATAATTTTTCCACCCAGCAAAGTAACACACGCTGCTTTTCTATGTCCGTTCAGCACCCACACTGAAAATATAAATATTAAGCGATGGATTTGGTTATGTCTGCATCTGGCAGGCAGAGGAAGGATGAGGATGTCCTTCATCAAATACCGGTGATCACCTGAAACATTAAAAACTTTGTTAAGTGGAATTTAATCACTAAGAGTATCAAAACCTATGCATGGTAAGAGAAAATTATGACTCCTTGACTGTTTCTTGCTGCCTGTAGTGCTTGTACAGCAAATTGCTACCCATAAATAAGCCTGCAGGCTTTGACAGTGCTACGTTCAGTGCTGGTACCTTTGTCACTAGACGGTTGTGCAATCATGATTTGGCTTCTCCCTGTACACCTTCCAACTACTACCCATCACCCATGCTACAAACTACTACCGCAGTCTAAAATGCCTACAATAGAAAGTGAATGCCATCTTTTCCAGCAACCCAGGAAGAACTATTCTGAAACGATTCAAAAGATTTCTCTTCCCTATCCCAACAGCACCACAGACACTCTAGGGGTAGCCAATACAGCTTCCAATAGAGCACCACAAAACTGTTGGCTTTACCCCAAAGTTAACGCCAGAATAAGACCACAAGACTCCTATACTTTAAGATTCTGAACAAGTGATTTTTTTTTTGTACAGGAAGTTTCAAACTCCCACAATGAGGAGCTAAGGTTCTTCCTAAAAACTTTATCCCATTGTTTTGGAACATGTTGCAATCTGATTTAACAAGAAAAATTATTATATGATACAGAAAATGGCAGAAAATGCTGTGCTTATTCAAGTACAAGTCTCTATTTCTCATCTCCTGCAAAACAACCTCTAGGACAAAAAAATAATGCAACAGTTCAAAATTGTATGAACAGAAGCACTAACTACACCAATTTTCTTCCAATCTTGTCTTCATTCCTATCTGCTAAGAACTACAAGATAAAATAAAACCAAAAAAAAAGGGATTTGGTTTGGGTTTTTCTAGTATTTTAGAAGAGAACAACAAAAGGGAACAAAATCACCTCCTAACCACATGTTCATTATAAATAAAATTCATAACCTTGGACACTTACTTAAGCACCAAAGTCAGGACTGATACTCAGCAGCAGAATCAACTATAAGAGCCAGGAAACTATTTACCTTCACTCTGTCTTATCTGGCATTACTCAGCACTCTGAATTATTCACTCGGTGCTTGCCCATTTATTTTTATTTTTTTTTAAGCTAAGCTTGAAATTTACCAAGCAGCACATTTGGAGATAAAGGCATTGATGGACAATCATTCTCTGCTCTATGTATAGGCAAGCTGACTTTCCCACATTTCATTTCCTCAAAAATAAATAAATAAATAAATACAGAATTTGAGGGCAATAATTTTAGAATAAACTAAATCCCCATGCCCTTGAGCATTGGAAACTGCTGTGGATTTGTTTTCTCCTCTTGAGATTGCTTCAGATTTAAACTGATAGCATACTGTTTGACAAGTAGTAACATGAAAATTGACAGCTATATTAAGGCAATAATTTACAATAAAATGCTCAGAATTTCAGTTTCTTTGAAAAATCAACAAAAATACTTCAGCAACGTCACGTGATTCTCCATCAGTAATAGAAGTTGAAAGACGTACTAACACTACCCTACAACAAAGCAGGTATGGAAACCACCTTTCCCTGAAGCTTTAAAATTTGCTTTTTACAACTTGTTAATGAATAAGGTTACAACCTTTCTCCAATTGTTCATGGGAGCATGTATCAATGTATAAATATTTTATTGACTTCTGCATCATTATAATTAACTCTCTGTCCACAACAAGGCTTCCAAAATAAAACCTTCACAGCAACAAAGAGCACACTAGAGGAACTGAAATGTCGGTAGAGTCATGCAATATGACTGAACAACCAAGACTGACAGGCACTGAAGATGCAGCAGAGCAGAGCTGGCCAGAGAAATTTACACAGAATTTGCCTAAATATACAAAAATCATTAAAAAAAAGACAAAAACAAACCCAAAATAGAACAATAAAACCAGTCCCCACACAAAACCACAAGAAAAATCTGGATCTTGTTGGCATTTTGTTCCTGACTGCAGTTCAAACTGTTATAATTTCATTTCCTGCAACTCTGCTGCAGAGTTATCTAGTATGAAAATATATTTAAGTGAAATTACATTCCATAATATCCATTTATATATATATATAAATAAGAACCTCTTCTCTCACAGATCTTCCCCAAATAAATGGATTTTTATGAAGTGTTTGTTAAGGAGACTAGTGTCACAGGAAGGCTCAAAATTAATTAAGACTTATCTTCCAAGAAAACTTTGAGCAGTACAGGAAGGTAAAGCACTGATCCAGTCTCTGAACAGTGAGGAGGTGCTGACTAAGGAAGGGATCCTGTGAAGTGGAAAAATCACATGGCTCTGGAAGAAGAGACAATCATGCATTTATACCACAAGATGGATAAATATTGTGGAACAGTCTCTATCCTGGTATTTATGACTAGGTTTGTACTTCACATGACAAATGGAAGAGTTTCTTCTCAACGTGCACCTGTACCGTAACCCTCCACAGTCATTTCCCCGGCTATCTCCAACACAGAAGAAATGGGCATACAGGGGCGAGTTTTTTGTGGGAATGAAAATGGCAAGAAGAAGAAAGTTAAAGAGAGTCCCATCACCCTAGCTGAGGTGAATGATGACAGTTCATTGCAAAACCACGTACCTCAATGCTCCTTTTTACACTTAATTTGAAAAATCAGAATTTTTGAGATCCTTGCTAATGAAGAAGCATTAGACTCCATCACTGGACTCCTCTGCCACCCTGTTCCTAGCACCTACGCTCTCCCCCTGAACTATCTTCTATAGGACTCTGTTAGTGAGAATAAACAATTCAAAGGCAACCATATCCAAGCTGAAACAGTTTTGCAAATATCCGCTGCCACCTCCACTGGAGCACTGATCACAACTCCACTTACAGTTTACCTAGCATTCCACCCACTACAGTGGTTATTTTAAACCTCCAAATAATATTAGACATACATAATTTGGAAAAAAATCACCCATTTCCAGCTTTACATGATTCTTAGGAAACTACAGTGGCCAGCGGCAGTAAGTAGACAGCAATCAAATACAGTCACAGCTTCTCTTTAATAAGAGCTCCCAGTTATCTTGTCATTAGTTATGAAAACAAGATCCTCAAGATAAGTCAAATTTCTCAGTAACAAGCTGTTGCCTTTGTGCCAGATCTGACATATGTACCTTAAAATCCCAGCCTGGCGTCCAGACGACTAGAAATACTCACTAACATCTTTTTAATATATATTTTTTTTTTTCAGATAAGAGCTTTCCTTTGTTTGTACTTGAGCTTGAGGTGAACCAGCATAGAGTTGATACTCATATAAAATACTTACCATAACTTTAAATTATAAAGGTGGTTTTTAAAATAGCTTTTTCCAGAAAAATAATGCAAGTGAAAGTTTATCAAGTCCTCCTAAGAAAAAGTATACAACTCTACAGAGAGAGTAGCTTTTTAATTATTCCTATAAACAGACAATAATGCATCCTCTGCACCACTTAGGTGTTGTAATCTGGGCATTGGAAGTTATTTTGTGATTTCATGTTAATTTCATTATTACTGAATCATATGGAGTTAGTGAATGGGGATTTATTTATTCTCCTCATTTCAAATCTTTTAATAAAGCTTTCTGAAAGTTTAGGGTTTATTGTCAAAAATAGCTATCCAATTATATAAAACATAAATTGCTAAAACATGCAAGTCCAATAATGTTTGTTTCCATCAGAGATCAATAACCCAGCCTCAGAAATAAGCACTAACCTTTCACTATCATACCCTACAGTTGTTATGATGTGTAACTCATTTGCACAGATTAAAAATACATTCACTCACAAGCAAAATGACATAAATACTCAAATTTAATATGCCTGAAGTAATGTGTTGTGCATCAAGTACACCCACAGAACACTACCCAGAGAATTAAGTTTATTTTGATGTTCATGTTAGTGCCCATACAAATATGAACTCTAGAATTAAAAGATAAAAAAAATACTGCAACTAGGTATTTCAGGCTTAGGAAGCATATAAATACTTCTAGTCGGTCCTTTTTAGTATATAAAAGATAAGCGTGTCTGAAAAATGTTAGACAGTATTTAATCTCAAAAGAAATACTGAAAGGGACTATTTTAGAAGAATTATTTTATAGCAATATAATCTACAACAGCTTTCCTGAGGCTTACTAGCGTATGCCACATACATTCACATCTAGACTGGCACTAACCTACATTTAAGCAGAGAATCCTAAATTTACACCCCCAGCTACAAAAGACTTTTGACTAACACTGCACTATTTTACCGCTATTTCATTATTTCTCTATATTAAAAAGATACGTCAGATTGCTGAGACAGATTAAGTAGTACCAGCCAGAATTTATGTGAAGTATCAGAAACGGATTACGATGATGTGGATCTCTGCCAGACCACAAAGCATTACCATATCATAACTCCACTGAGAAGATTCATGTATATGTACAGTATATGATTTTGAAGTACTCTTCTTTTTTAGATGAAGCACATTGTTCTTTTCAATCTCTGAAAGAAAAATACATTTAGATTCCTTGTGTTTATTTTGAAATTGGTACTACACTTCCATCAAGTGCTTGGAATAATTTCCTATGCAACATGGAACAGGGAATATTACATAAAGATGATCATAGAAAAGCATCCAAAACAGCTCAAGATTACCCATAAAAAAAAAAAAAAAGGCACTAATTTTTCATTCCCATCTAGACTGCCAATAAATTCACACAGATTAAAATCCAGATTCCCTGCTGTAGCTAAACAGCACTCCAGGATAAGACCACCTTTGTTACTCAGCAGTGGTCCAAACCACTGGCATAAATTAGATTAGCCTGAATGGTAATCTGTGCCAGCTCTCAAGAGAAACCAAAACCGCCACGGTAGACCGACACCAACACAAACATTTCCAAATTGCATCATTGTGCTGCTGAACGTGAGGAGTGACTTTGGTATCAACGTCACACTAAGGCACAGATTCATCTCTTGGTAGTAGAACAAAACTACCAGGCTCCTAGGTAGAAACTCTGGGTTTACTTTGTTATTTATAAGGGGTACATAAAACTCTAAGTCGATTCTTGCTTGCTTCTGTCTCCATAACAACAGTATCAAGGAATAAAGTCTCAGCTGAACTCTGCCACAAACTTTCCCTTTAACTCTAAACTGAATCTCCCAAACAACCTTAAGTAAAAACCCAAACTAAACCCACAAATGTAATCCTGTCACTTGCAAGCTATTTTGTACTTTCTTTACAGAAAGTAGAAAAAAAACGTACAAGACCTTGATGGCAGCGTCACAATTGTGCAATCCACCAAATCTTCATTTGACGCAAAGTTTTTTCTATTTGTGAAAAATAATAATAAAAAAAAAGAAAGTATAATCGGATTTCAACATACCTGCAGAGCCTTAATAAAAATCAAGAGATTGCCTTCACTGTGGATTGTTTACAAGCAGCAACAAATTTGCCTTCTGTCAAGGAGTTAAACACAACCCCAGTTAGTGACCACAAAAAACACAATATTCCTGCAAATATGCAAGAGTACTCAGCTGCAACAACATTGAAGTATTTCTGCAGAACTATGCTTTTGAGGTCCAGCAGACCTACAAGTAAGGTGGTCTTTAACTTTTTCTTTGTTACTCTCAAATATAAACAGAACTCCTAAATAATTTTCTCTACGTTCTTAGAAAGCCTGTTAGCAACTTTCCTCCCCAATTTATTTTTGGATACAAACAAAAAACCACAGTATTGAAGTGCATGAATCTGATCAGATGTCTCAGCAACTTTTTTTATTATTAAACAACTCTTGCAGGGTGTTGATTCTTCATTCTTTTCTTTCCTTGGTATTTCCTCACTACCATTGCTTGCAACACAAGTGATACATCTGAGAATTTAAACTTCTCCAGAGGTATAATCAAAAATATTCCAGTCATTGCTTTAAGATGTTCTGCAGCACATAGGTAACAGAAGCCATCAAAAATGAAAGGCTGTCCTTTCAGCAAAATTTACAGAACAATTTTTAACAATAGCTGAATTTCAAAAGACAGACCTCCAAATTATGTTAAAAACTGATGAAGAGCTGGGGTCTCAGAGTTTAAATTTGACAGAATAATGACAAAAATTTCTCATTGGCTATCTCCACATTTTCAATAGCTTCTAAAATGAAAGCACCGCACTCAGTCACATCCCTTTAACAGCTACGGGTGAGCTGAAGTTTACACATGCAAAATTGTGGCAGGGAAGGCTCGCTACTTCGAGTAGACTCAGTTAACTGTTGCAAAAAACAGACTTTTCGTTTAAAAGAGTACTGATCAGCAGCTCTGCCTTTCGCCATAGTTAGAAGGAGAAACAACCAACTTAGCAGATCCAATAACGTACAAATAAAAGACTGAAAATAAGCTGTACTATCACTTTTACATAAAACCACAAGAATGATTAGTCACATTCCAGATATTTCTGGATTCCTACAAACTCGAGTGGTACTCACAGGCTGAGTCAGAACTCAGCTCTCCATTCTGCTCGGTATTGCGTAAGGATATATAGAGACCTCAAAAGTTTACATTCTGACTTCTACTGAGAAACAAAGCTGATAACCAGATGTATAAAATAAGTAAATCCCATTTACTGTATATATCATGACCGTGGCTTTCAACAGTTACAGAAGCTGTACTCAGGAAGAATTCTCAATTAAAAACACAGAAAAACATGCTCTTATTCATTTTGTTTACAATACCATAAAAGTATTGCTTATCAAGTGTGCTCCAAGGACTGCATTCAGACAGGCTAATTTCCTTCTATAGCTTTAAGCCAAGTCAAGGAAGATAGCTATGGGGCTTGAATGATCTAAAATTTAAGGTAAGATATGCACAAACAGCAGTCACAAGCTCCAAAGTGAAATACAGATTATCAGTACCTGAAGTTGTCTCTAATTCCACAACCGAGAGCTGCAACTTTTCGCCATTCAGGTCCTGACTAAGCTGCCTAGTTTCCACAGACAATATCTGGCAATTTTTTAACATTCAGAATTCAGTGTTCCTGCTGTAGAGGTGATCATTTTGCTATACTCTGATACTCAGCATTTTGGTTTTCGTCTCTCAGCCCTGCTGGAACCTGCCAGCAGCTACTGCTGGCTTCCCAGCATTCCCAACAAGGGAGGAGTTAAGTGCCCTTCAGTACACATCCCCACCAGTATTTCATGGAGTTAGACAATAAAAGTAGAGAGAAACAACCCAGGTAACAACAACATGGGTGGGTGGCAGGAAGGAAGAGACAGTTTACACTGCCAGCCTACACTTCCATCTGAAGTATAGTGCTGCACCAAGGCCCAGCACAAACATCATCATCTCATCCACAGGTTACAGCTGTTCAGCCTCAAAGAAAGTAAGATGAAGGACATGCAAACAATGCTTTGGAATATGTTTAATCTGTTAGGATCCTGTGGAATTTCCATTAACATGTTATATATAAAAATGCCAATCATTAATAAGATATTTCTTTGTAGTTGCTAGAAAAATCAGAGCGACATTTTTTAATCTGTGGAAGAAAAAAAGGTGGGTGGGGAAATGCTAAATACAAATTATTTTGAACTATACTCAAACATATACATTCAATATCAACTTTGACAAGTTTAACCCTGACCACTGCTGCAGGTAACACAGAAAGAGGTTCTTCATCTCTTTAGAAGAAACACTGCAGTATCCTACAAAGGCTGGCTCAATATATATGGACTCAGGAAGGAGCTTCTTTACACTCTTCTTTCTAACACAGATCCCACCAATTCCTTTTCCAAAAGGAGGCAAAAAATCCAAAACAAAACACTGAGAAAGACAAAGGACAGGATACTCCTATCTGTTACAACCAAATAATAATATGGAAAAGTAAAAAAAAGAAGAAAAAATATCCATACAGAAAACCCTAATAAGCTATTTTCATCTTAGAATGTAATGAATTCCAACTTCCAACATGGAGGGTGCAGAGAAGCAGATAAATAATTAGACTTTTATTATAAAAATCTTAAGGGACTGACAACTACATGCACAAAGATTACTAGGGATACAGTAATTTTCAAAACCAGGAAAAAGGATCCTACTGAAGGCAAAAAGGAAAAGCAATTAAAACAGAAGAACAGAGATGCATGATGTACATTTTGTTGCAATATGTTAAAATGCTATCAGTGAACAAAGTATTTTCTTTCTCTGTTCCAAGAATATTATAATGATACTGCACTCATTACTCTTAAACGAAATAATTGTTTAAACTGAATGATGGACAACAAAACTCTAGCTGCCATACAAGCAGCTACTCTTTTGAGCGTCTCTTGTCTGAACCTTATTGCTGGGTGCCAAGGTCCCTCTACTGCCATAGCATCAGTTACACATCCATCCTTTTCCTGTTAGCATCCATTAATATGTATTAAAAAGGAAGTCCTTACATACATTAAGCTCTTTATCAGTATGCTATACTGCATGTTCTAAAATAGGATGTGCACATACACATTTCCACTGAAGATGCTGACACTTAACAAGGCAAGGTAACTGAGCAGGGTTTCTATTTTTTTATCTTCTTCCACCTATTGCTCCCTTCTACACTGTCCAGGTATATTAAGTGTTTTAGACCACAAATTCCATCCCCTACATGTCCGCAAATATCTCACACCAAATGTTCAGTTTTATTAAAAATAATCTCTCTTACTGCCTACTTCTCTTAATATGGATTCAATACCCATGCACAATAAAATTGAAACCCTTTAACTGTTTGATAGATTTCATTGGTCTGATGTTATCAAATGCAAAAAAAAACCCAAACATATCAAAGCGAAACAAAAAAACCCAAACCTAAACAACATGGGCCAAAAGCATCATTCTCAATTATTATTCAGACAGAAAAAGAATTTGATATCCTAGAGGGCATGCAAAGAACTGCCCAGGAAGAAAGTGCTGGCAGAGCCTTTTTGTACCTACATAAAACGCACCAATACAGGAAAGAGTGGACATTGCCAACAGTTTTCAGACATACGGGCTCCCTCTTACTGTGAACTTCTAAGATCTCCGAAGAATTTTATCTGTAAGGAGTAGCACAGGCACACAGAACACAGAGGCAGCTTCCCAGATTCTTGTGACAACTTCACTGAAACAAAGGGGATTATTCGAGTAATAATTTCTGGGCTGAGTGTAGGTTTTTCATAGCTTGTTTTAAAATTGTCAGCTGCAATGTTTAAACAAATACCAAATCATTTTAAATTGGTCCACTCAAAAAAAAAAAAAAAAAAAAAGAGGCAACAGAAAACCTCAAAAAAACCCACAACAGTGCAATTAACTTCACAAGTCCATAAACCCATCTCGTGTCTCTTTATTTTTTACAAAAGAAATACAACTTGCAAACAGCCTTGCAATTCATAGTCAACTCTAGCTGTTACCAAATAGCAAAACTGATAAACTGCCTGATGAAATTATTGAATGTATTCAGAGATGCCCTGTTGGCACTACAATCGCCAGTACTATGTGAAAAAGTAAACAAAATTAGATACACAGTATAGACTTCAAGCACAGCCCCATATGTGTCTAGCCCTAATTAAGTTAATGAAACTACTCAAGTAGAGGTCAATATTAGCAGGTTTAATTCCAGAAGTGGAGTTTTACCCTGTAAGTAGCACTCATTGCTAAGGAATAATGCATGACAAACTTCAAATACCCGGAATGTGGTGTGTCACTATCCAATTTATTAGTGGAATGCAAATGATAATGTACTGTGTTAATTATTTAAGCAGTGATGTTGAAATTGTTAGCTGGTAAAATCTGCTGTAATTCTGGAAGGAAGTCAACTAAATGTCAGAGAAAAGGAGGCCGGATCAAATTATGCCTATACACAAGTAAAGAGTTTACTAAAGATTTGGTAATTTACTATGAATTTATGTATAGCTGATCCTTCTCAAAGGTGGGACAGGAAGACAAATTAAGAAGCAGCAATTAGAATAGTTTTATTATTATTATTAGAGGGTTAGTTCATTAATCTGACAAACAATTTGAAACATAATTATTATAATACTTCAGTAATTCACAGAAGATTTACTAAGTGTGATGGAGTCTTCATACCATGACACGCCATCACATTGATGCCAACTCCTACAGAAATGGGAAATCATTTTTTTGTAAATGCAAATTACACAGTGGGTAGATAAGAGAAATGCAAACTGCAAAATCCTACACTAAATAAAAACATATATAAACAAGGTGACAGCCTAGTAAGTGCTCCTCTTTAAAGGGCAATCAAGTAACAACCTCATTTTATTTCCTGAGCAAGCTCCCTTGAAATAAGGTGGATAATGACAAAAAGAGACCCAAAACAAGTTTTCCAGTGCTCTTTCTACACAGTAATATTTACTAGCTGTATTCAAGTTTCTACAGCAGACTTCAAACTTTCAGAAAGAAAGTGCAGCTAATAAGATAGAAGCTCACCAAAACAATCCTGAGAGACCAAAATATATCTATTTATTCAGTTAAATTCTATCAACATTGGTAACTTCTCCACTCAAATATTTTTGTAATGACTCAGTATTTAAACATCACTATGTACAACAAGCTTCTTCCTGATTTGAAGAAACAGCATCACTAGGCCTAGCCACCCGTCAGTGGTATTCTCATTACATCATAACGACAGAAGGAAATCGGTAAAATACAATTTTGTTTCTACGAAAACCATCTTCATATTTGTATATTTTGTACAAAATGTCCAATGTCGAACATTACAAGCCTAGTGGCAGCAGCACGATTCCCAAGCAGGCAGAACCTAGAAGTATTGTGGAGGTGGCAGTGCACTCAGCCCTGGCTGGGAGGGGAGTGCTTCGTGTCACCGCCAAGGGACTCCTCCAGGCGATTTATAAAGCAGCACTAAGAGATTTGCATCTAACCCTCTGCAGCTAAGGAGAGGATTTTTGTGATATAACGCCAGGCAGACACGTGCAAGTGATAAGAGGGTGCAGAGTACTCCAACAGCCAGAGAGGCCCTTGAAAGAAATATCTGAAGAAAAATAAAGGATTTAAAGTCAGAGGCAATAGCCTTTTATTTCGGGGGGGGGGCAATATTTATTTATTTATAGTATTTCAGAGGTGTGGGGGGGGGAAAGACAAACTTAAAACCATGTCTGATCATCTTCTATATCTTACTGTTTCTGCTTCTCTGACAGAATGCACTCACTGTGACTGCAGCACAAAAGCTGTGAAGGAAACACTGAAAGCAACTAAAGGACATTATTATTTCCAAAGCCCATTTGCCAGACATATGCACCATTAATTGCATATAGCCAACTGAAACAAGGGCTACTCAAGTTTTATTTTTGTCACTAATGGAGCAGGTTTTACTCTCAAAACACAACTTCAGCTGAAAGACAAAAAAGCATGCACAAGTCTGCTGCTTTTAGGGAAAAAAAAAAAAAAGCAGCACCTTTAAATGTGAACAGTCGTAGAGAGAGACGTGAAAATATTCTGCCATAAGAACAAATAGTTAACATACCAAACTGCAGCCACAACTCTCCGCACACCCACCCCACCCCCCCAAACGAAGTGATTTATGGAAATACACACAAATGGAGACAGTCGTGCAGAACAGAAAGATTACCTAGCAGACCCGATTCACCCTCCCTCCTCATGCCTTGCTATACCTTCCTATTTTAAATGTACCGAGCCGAGTACCCAATCCAGGCTGAAGTACAGTCCGCCATAAGAAGTACTAGGAGTGCCCTTGAAAAATGTCCAGATTGCAGCTAGTGCACAAAGGACCTCGTTGGATAAATAAATGCATGAGAATTTCTTTCTCTCGCTCTTGACAAGCCAGCAAGAGAAGAGATTAACTTCCCATCAACATCGGAAGACAAAGCGTCGGTAAGAAATAAGTGAAGTTCCAGAGAAGAAAAGGAAAAAGGTTCAGACCAAATTTCAACTGGTTCAGGACAAAAAAAGAAAGTAGATAAACGGCTCGTTTAAATCATTCTGCATGTTCTATTTCGTTTTTCTCTTCCTCCAAAAAACGCTCAGCAGAGCTGAACAGCAGCGCTTACACAGAGCAAGCCAGAGCAGTCAGATATTAAGGGTAAGGGAAAGCCTTGCTACACAGAAGGCGACGCTGCAGATTTCCCACTCTGCTATCGAAAAGCAAAGCAGAACCAGCATTCTGGTGCTGGGTGGGAGGGGGGTTATTAACTAGGAACTTTTTGTTCCTTAAATATGCAACCGAGATTTTTTGTTTTGTTTTGTTTCTTTGCCTTCCCACGCCCCTCTTCTGTCCATCTTCACTGCCAAAACAGGCCGAAATAAGCATTATTCCATAAGCGTGCTTTTAAATAAGTATAAGACTTACCATATCAGCTGGAACGCTGCTGGACATCTTGATGTTACCCTAAATGGCTTAAAATCAACTTAAAAAAAAAAAAAAGCACCAAGAGCAGCCGATAGATCTTGAAGAAGCAAAACCGGTGTCAGTGTCGGTGGCAGCAACTTCCACGTCCCTTACGAAGAAGAGGCGCCCGACGTGCAGCGGTGAAGGCGGCCGGCTGAGGAGGAGAAATATCCAGGGGCAAGCGGTGCCGGGTCTGTACCGGAGGAGCCAGCGGGAGACCAGAGATGGCAGCAAATCCCTGTCAGCAGCGGCGGCGGTAGCAGCAGCACCAGCGGTGCCAGGTAGACCAGGCAGGACTATACCGCCACATGAGCTGCGTGCGGGCTTTTTCCCCCCCTCTCTCCCTCTTCCTTCTCTCCCAGTCTTGACAAATGACGACGGGATGATTCACGGGATAATGGTGCGTCCAAGTCACCTCCTCAGTCAGCGCAGGCGACCCGTGAGGGCAGGCAGGACCGACCTCGCTCCTGCCCCCCTCGGCGGCGGGGCAGGGAAGCGGGAGGGCCGGGGTGGGCCCGGAGCCGCGGGGAAGGACGCCGGGCTTCGGCTCCCTTAGGCGGTGTGCGACATTCAACAGCGTCTGGCGGGGAGAAAGGCCGGCGAGGGCTGCCCGAGGGGCGGCCGGAGGGGAAAGCCCTCCCCC
>VWZK01000980.1:266845-397713 GCA_013396935.1 Baryphthengus martii
CCCCTTTCACGGGTCCTCGGAGCCCCCTATCTCGCACTGTGGGGTCCCCGGGGCACCGCCCGGGGCCTCGGCGCCGCTTCCCACCCCTAGCTGCACGGACAACCCCCAGGCACCGTCACCCGGGCGAATACCGCTGAGATCGTCCTGTTCCCGGGGACCACTGCACTTTCCTCTGGGCGTATGAAGCCCCTTCCTCATGGATCCGATTTCCAGCGTGTGGGCCTGTGGCTTAACCCTTCGACGGCTTCCAAAAAAAAAACCAACAAAGCAAATTTTTTTTGTTATTGTTGGGGTTTGTGGGGTTTTTTTTGCAACCTGAATTTGCAAGTCTGGGCCGGTATGTCATTTCTTTGTATTTCTCATGTCTTTACATTATTTCTTAGAGTTTGAAGTGTCAAATTCTTTTTGGTTGGTTGGTTGGGTTGGTTGGTTTTGGCTTTTTTCAAGCCGTGTAGTTTTATTAATGAAAAAAGCTCTGGTGAGATTCACAGTGAAAATGATTATTTCCAACTTGGAAGCATCTGGAGAAAGGACACTTAACATATAAAATGCTCCCTTCAGAAGACATTCCACTCCCCAAAGAGGTTCGCATTTGTTACAGATCCACGTTATAGGAAATGGTTGTGTGTTATGGGTATATTATTCCTCATTCCAGGCTGCTCCAGGATAGCAGCACTCAACAAAGAAAGGCTGCGCCTGGTCAAAAATGCATCGCACCTCAAAGGCACAAAAAAATCCTACCAAAAATCTATTGAAGAAATATGCCAGTACTGTAAAACTGCCCGAGAAAAAAAAATAATTCAGAAAATCAAGTAGATGGAACTTGTGACAGATGCAGCCTGGTGCCTTCATGGACTGATCTCATGTAAAACCACAGGAAATTAAGACAGACTTGCTCCCTTTAACACTAAAAAGTTCAAGGCTGCCTTTCCTCTTCAGGACTTCATGCAGCAAAGACAACCCTTGGCAAGACACCATCCCTTGCAGAGGTTATAATTCTTTTCTTTATACTATGCTCCAAAATAGCACAAAGCCACTGACTTCAGAAGACATATTTGAGAGCAAGCAGCCCTGCTTGATGCCTGAGAGAAGAACTGGGAGCCAGCAGAAGAGGCCCCACACGCATGGCCTCTGTGAGGATCCTGTACCGTCACACATTGTGTGACTTTAGGCACGTCACTCCCTCCCTTGTTAGCCTAGTTTGCTTAGATGGTACATTTCTGGGAGACAGTGACTGAGGTATCTCTCACAGGAGCACTGTTCATCCTAGGAAGACAGGTCTCAGAGGCTCTTCTCAGTGTTGCCCACTGACAGAACAAGGCCATAGGGATGAGATAAACCCCAGTAAATTCTATTGGAACATGAGAAAAGGCATTTTTTACTGTGAGGGTGACTGAACACTGGTACAAGCTGCCTAGAGAGGATGTGGAGCCTCTGTCTATGGAGATCCTCAAAAAACAACTTGACCTGGTCATGGACAAACTGCACTGGCTGACCCTGCTTGAGCAAGGGGTTGGACTAGATGACCTTCAGAGGTCCCATCCAATCCGAATGGTGCTGCAACTGTGACTCTTTCACCTGATAAATATTTTTATGGTATCCTAGATCATCATTCCCAGTCTCAGTCAGGTTCTTCTAGCCACCAACAGGATAAAAGGGTTTGTATTTCTGGGAGTAATAGCACATTGTTGAAACATCACTTTTTCTCCAATTGGGTGTCCTTGAGGGACAGAGAAAGTCCAAAGCTTCCTCATTCTTTCTCTTTTTTATTTTTTTTTCACTTTCACAAAGCATCTGAATAGTAATACTCACAGATGAGAGTCCAAGGGATGAGCCTTGAAGGATATCTTTACATCCCAAATAATACACATTCCTGGGCACATATGACTTTCTGGTTAAATCAGTGACAGACGGAAGAATTATAAATAGATCCTGCTGAATAGAGTTTATACTTAGAACTTGATTAATGTGGGCTTTTCCCCGAAAAGAAAAAAAGAAACCCTTACATACAACAGCTTAAGTTTAAACAGGCTCTTGAGATCTGCTCCAAGGCCATCCTGCCGACCAGCCCTTCACTCCATACAGACAGCAGCCCTGTACAGGTGGCTCTCAGGGTAATTTAGGAGGTGTCCTGCCCATGCCCTCCCCCCTAGCACTTTTCCAGCGAGAGCAAGAAAAGAGGCACCATGACTGCTTTTCAGGCACTGTGGTTCACAGCTGTCTCCTCATGTAAACTGAAAATGGTGTCAAATCCAAATACTGTCCTTAGCCGCGCTGTGGCATGGCCCTTCCCACTGCTCTGGTACAAGGGCAGACAGCAGGGTTTTGAAATCGTTTACAGCGCATAGGGCGAATTGCCAAAGGTTACATGGAAATGCCCTTCAGCTGAGCATCAAGGAGTCAATGTGCCCGAGGAAGTCAGGCAAGTAAGGACGGCAATGAGCACAGGCGAACTGGATGAAGGGTCAGCCAGGCAAGCAGGTAGCAGCAGGGCACGTCCGCTGTATTGGAGATGGCACTTCTAAATTATTTAGATGGATGAGCTCATCTGTGGCACATCAAGATAAGCACATCCATAGGACAGGACTGTAGGAAAGAATACAGAAGACATAGAGCCTAAACCAGCATGATCCTATGGTTTTTTGCTTTTATTGCCTCTGGTTTAACAGTCCATTAAAAGGAAGGCCCATGTGGATGAAGCATTGGGGTATAGGAGGGGTCAGGGGACCGTCCTTGCTATTTGGTGTATGCACTCAAGTTGGTCAACTTTTCTGCCAGGTGTTGTATAATGAGGATCAGCTCCTCTCTTTGACACACAGTTGTCCTGTCCAAAAGATGGCATGAAGAATTATCTTTCTTATCATTATTATTATTATTATTACTATGCATTTGAACCTACAGTTATGACTGCAGGCCAGAATGCCTCTGTATTAGGCACAGCATAGTACAATCACATACCAATTTCTGTCCTGGAAGGTTCATAGTGCTGGATTTACTCAACAGTTGACATTTGTATCACATTTACCTGATTTTCTCACTCCTGGCACTCAGCTATAATGACCCAACACCAAAAAATGGAGCATCTAGCACAGCTGGTACATGCTGGAGATTATTTTAGGGTGATCGTGTGCTGGGCAAATAAATAAAAAGAGGCGCTGCACAGTGATCCTGATAGAAGTTGTACTACAGATGGCGACAGGGGTAAATCCCACCAGTTCTACAGAGGCGATGTCATGGCTTTAAAATGCAGCATGGTCAAATATAAAACATTAAAAAAAAGATCTTTTCTCTTTGGCATGAATTAAGAAAGGCTGTTATGATAGTATTCATTTCACATTCGCACAGAAAGGAAATGAGAGCTGCGGTCAGCAGCAGTCGGCTGGAGCAAGGGACTCTGCAAAAGCATAGCTGCGTGCTGAGTCTGGGATCAGCTTGCAGACAAACCCTGAGCAAGTACTGCAGGCCTACACATCCGAAAACAAGCCTTTCCCACATCCAAAGATCAAGCAAAAAGGGAAGTGCTGTTCAAGAGAAGTGCTAGAAACACAGAGAGCTAAAAAGGCTATTCTGCTTTTGGGACCTACTCCTGTACTCAGATGCACAAGTCTGATTTTCAGTAAGTCTCCCTTGCAGAACTGTCAAGTGAATTTAGCCATTCAGGTACAAAATCATTCATCGTCATTACTTTGGCAATTTATGGGGGAAAATGATCAATTATGCAATTGATACTTTGCTCCTCATTTGAAAAATACGACATGGCAAGAGTAAAGAAGTAGAATTTTGCCACACTGTATTCTCTTTAAGAACTGTGCAGGGTATCCATGAGAATACCGGGCTGCAATTTCAGTGTTTCATGGCCATCAGAACTAGTTGAAACCTAACTCTGTACTGAGACATGCTTAATAGGAATAAAAGGTCTGTTATTCTAAATCAGATTAGTAGTCCAGCCAATGTGATATCCTGTCTCCAGCAGTGGCCAGCACCAAATGCTTCAGACAAAGACACACAAACCCCCACAATGGACAATCGCGTTATAGTCTTCTGATTTGCTAAGTTTCCACTGCTGCCAAGGCTGCCGGAGAGGCTGGTTTATACCCTGAAGCACAAAACTTCATGTCATTTATAGCCTTAATGGCAGAATAACCCATCAATAACATGTAAGACCGATTGTCACTTTTCAAAAGAGCAGCACTCTCTCCTGACGGTTGTTATTACTGGGCTTGGAGACCACATCAAACCTACTCTCCAAGACCGACTTTAAAAGCTTTCAGCCCTGTCCTGTGCTCCAGCATTTTCCCCTTGAGGAAGCTGTGAACAGAACTGTCTTCAGGAGAAGAAACACACTACCATGGAATTTCTTTTAAGGCAAGAACATCCATTGTTGCTGGTTTTCAGGGCAGCCTGAGAAGGTAAAATGCTCCTGAGACAAAGGGTTTAATTCTACAAGGTTTGGCTGTGGGACAGAGCAGGATTCTTTCCCTCTCTGGCAGCCACAGAGGCAAAATATCCAGGGCAGCAAGGAACACACCAGGTTAGTCAACAGGATACTTTTAATACCTTTGTAGAAACATATGGCCAGTTTTTTTTAACTCTTAAGGAGGCCATTTTGCTTTTAGCCCAGTGTGAGACAGTCCTATTGAATTCAGGCCCCTTACAAGGGAGCGTTTGGGCAAAAAGCTGCGCTGGAAATGCGGGCTGGATCCCGCAGCGTCCTTGCTGCCCACTGTCTCCTCCTGTGTGCTGTTGGTTTCTCATGCTGGCCTCTGGAAAAAACTCTGATTTTGTGTTTTCAGACATTATTTTTGTACTAAAGCGATTCCTTTCCCTTTGGAAGAACATTGATTTTTGCCTGTTTGCTGCTTCTATGTCAAGCCAAACCAGCATGTGTGTCCTACCGGCCTCTCTGTTGATGTCAGAAGGCTTCTGGGAATAGCATTTAGCAGTCCTCACCTGCCTCCAAGCCAGCAGGAAAGCAACAAAAGGACCTCTGAGGTTTGGTAGAGTTTATAATACACACCGCCGGCCAGAATTATGGTTTATTTATTTGCTTTTTAAGTTACTCGTCAAACCGATCTTGCTGGAAAATAAAAATGCACAGCTATTTAAAACAACTTGCATCGTGCCCCTGAGTGCCTCAGTATGCTTTAAGGATTTATTTTTGCTCCTCACATTTGCAGTACCTGTGTACAAATGCAAGATGATAGGAAAAAAACAAAGTGATAGCGAGTGCCAGAGGTTATTCCTGACCTTCCTGATGAAGCTGAACCAGGCAGGAACAGCGCTCTGCCAATCTAATGGGTGTAGTAGAGATATGACATAGTGTTGTTGTAGTTACTGATGTCATAAATGATGCTAGGGAACTCCTACAAGCAGATTGATAGAGGAGAGTACAAAGGTGGAATGAGGAGAAGGAAACAATAACACAAATAAGAACCAGAAGTCCCCAGGCCTGTTTTAGAGTGTGTTCAAATCACCGGTGTTCGTGAAGTGTCTTTAGGTACCTGTACATCCAGGAATTAACAGATACACCTGTCCAGTTTGTACAGAAGAATAACCCTGAAAAGAATTGGCAGAAGTTCCTTATTTTACAACAGATAAGAAATAGGAAGGAGAAGTTTTAGCAGAGAAACATCCATCCTGGATGAGCTTCCTGACAACAAGGAGGAACTAAAGAGGACATTGAAAGCTCTGAACTTGAAACAAATTTAGCAAAGGTTTACAAAACATAGTAACAAAATGCTGGAAATTAAAAAGTCCTATACAACCTGTCATGAGGTTTGTGGTGGCAAAAATTACTAAAACTTGCCAGAGAAGAGGGAGGTCAAAGATCCCCAGAAGTGCCATGTCAAATTAAATGTCAGCTCTGCGGGAAAAAGGAACAAGAATCTGTGACTTTGGGGAATGACTGTTGCAAACCTCAACAGTGCTAAGAAATTGTCTAGAAAATAATTAAAGAAAAATGCTTAGCAAATGTTCAAGAGAGGACAGTAAAAGAGCACCAGAAATCACTCTCGGTCTGACTGAGGATGTAGAAGGAAAATGGCTTTGTCAAACTGTTAAATACAGCAGCTAAAGCTCGAATTGCTTGTTGATACTGCCAGGATCCCAGCCTTCATTTCTTCCTTACAGGAGCTGCCGCAGCCCAAGGCTGAGGGTAGCCATTAGCTGCATGGAGCCAAACTCAGTGGGGACCCTGGAGTACTGACTGCATTTTATCATCCCTCTGTCCTGCTGACTACAGCAGGTTTATTTTTTTGACATTATCAAGAAGCTAGGATCATTTAAAAATAGGTTTTTTTCACTGCATGGGTCTCCAGTGGGCAGCTAAACATTAGTGAGCTCCCATTATAGCTCGTATTTACTATTTATAAAATAAGTACTAAAAATACTAAATTGAAGTAAGAAATCATTCTTGCTCATTTGATTTTCATGTCTGTTCTCGACACCACATTAGGACTTTTCAGGTGTTTAATTGAAGGATCTTCATATGTCTGTAATTTAAGGCTATTACTTAACATGCATATGCATGTGTGTATATATAAACATATATTTATATAGGCTCTAATTCTATAAGCTGTTACTTGTATGTATATGCATGCGTATGTTTATAAACATATGTTTTTATAGGCTCTAAATCTATAGGCACACATGTGTACTAGTTCTCTGAACATTTTTTAAATTAATTGTAGCACTCAGATTACACTCAAATCTGTTTGTGTGCTACATGAAACAAAAGTCCACCTCCAAATTTGTGCCGAGGAGATAATTGATGTTTACATACACTATGTCAATGTGATATAACATTTCATCTGCCTTATTTTCTGTTATTCATTAGTCTCCAAACCACAGACAATACCTGAATGAAGCTGCGTCTAAAAATACTATTTTTAATTGGCTGAAGAGATTGTTTGACCTCTGGTAACTGGCTACTGTTGTTGGGGAGACTTTCCATGAGTGGTGATGCATTGTTTAAACATAAGGGGACAATAGTCTCATGTCATCTATAGGATATGGAGACACCACAGTTCTGTGTTTCTTTTACTTTATTACTATACATGCGAGGCACAATCAACAAAGACTTCCCGAGGATGAATGTTGTCAGTATATGAAACACTGAATAACTGCTTTTTGTTTTGCTGAATGGCTCCCTTTCTTTCTGATTTAAAGGAGAAAATACAGAAAAAAATAGCTCTGGGGAATGGAGTCTTGCATATATGAAATTTTTAGTTTTGACCGAGAGACTTTGGGCTGCATTGAGATCTTACGTTCATTTTTTATGAGTTTGATTTTGTTGACGTAATCTGAATGATTCAAGGTTTACAATAAGGTGAGAGGGGGACTGGGCAAATTAATAGGAGCCCAAATTCCATGCTACTTCCAAGCTCACAGGCACCTGGGTCCTGAATGCTGCCAGTGTTGAGATTGATTTTTTTCTCTATTTTCACTTTCGCTCATCATGACCATAAAACCCAAGAGGGCCTGATTTAATTCTAGCTTCCATTTCTCATTCCAGTCCCAAGGCCTACATGGACAGTAATAAGTGTTTGTGTAGTGTAGGCGACTGCTCCCAAAATAGCCAGCACTAAAAATCATCTAATTGGTTTACTGTCAGCAAGAGAGAAACAGAGCCTGAAAGACTGGATGGATATGTTTCACCATGTTTGAGTTTGTTCTATATATGTGTAGTTGCCGTTAAAGAGCTTTATTAACTTTTACTAACTTTAGTTTAATTAATTTGTTAAAAAGTTTTTAGTTAAAAGTTAAATGAAAGGAGGATTTGTCAGACATCAGTCCCACTCCTCTCATTGCATCTGTCATTTAGCAGAGGGCTGATGTCTTGGGTGCCAGCTGCAGGCACAGCAATGAGAAGCAACAGTGTCAATGTTTGTCCATGTGCAAAAACTTATGCCACATTTTTAGATTCCCTTTATCAGACACTAAGCATGGGATTCAGCTCAGCTAAATTTAGTCCTCTAAAAATATTGGACATCTTATCTAAGCTTCTTGTCCAGCCTCCATCTGTCACCTATGGAGCAAGGTACATCTACCACCTTGACCTCTTAGATGAGACACTTAACTTCACTCTACTGACTGTGTTGCTGTAGTGCACAATTAGCTTAGACTAGACGCTCAATTTCAGTACAGCTGAAGATAACCACGCCGACTCTTTCTCCAATCTCTTCTGCTTCTCCTCACCAACATGGTGTTCACAGCTCCATACGCTGCTTAGTTGGTAAGTTAACCATGATTTGTTGCTCAGGGCTGTTCTGCACCAACCCACCCAGACCTTGGCATTGTCCATGCTCTAGAGTGCTGAGATCCGAAGCCAGGGGTGCTGAAAACATTTATGCAGGACTTTCAGCATGAAAGTGGTACCGCTGTGGCTGAAGTCAGTAGGCACAGGCTGAACGAGTTACTTAGCAGCAAGCAGAACTAGTTATGTACTTAAGCAGGTGCATAAACTTTGGCAGGATCAAGTCTTAAATAATAATCACCTTGAGGCAAGAAAATGTTCTTCTTTTGTTTCCTTTGCAGCACAAAACTTGCTATTGTTACTTAATTAACTCGGTTTTCAAACTGATGAATGATGAAGTAACAGCTTTGGAAGCATTACAATCATGGCATCATTTAAAACACCTCAATGGCTCCTGAGAGGAATTGGAAAGTTATGGGCTGGCTGTTCTGCTAAATAAGGGTGCTCAGTGATCACAGCTGTGCTCTGGAGTCTGCAGTCGGGTCCTCAGCGCGTAGCCTGGCTGCTATTAAAATATGTGGGCAGAGTCCCACTACCCAGGTGAGAGCTGCATCAGGTCTGAAAACCTTTCATTTCTCCAGAAGGATCATTATCTAGGACACCAAGGACACAGTGAGAGAGCTGATCTTTAAAGGCTTGTTGAAAGGGAACAAGAAGAGGATATGAAAGCTTGGAGAAAACGTGTCTAGATCTTTCTCTTCGTGCTTTAATACGGCGTGTAACGTATTCTTTCTAGTTCACTGTTGCAGATTTTTTTGTAGATGCAGCAAGAGGCAGTTCTTAAACAGAGACTGGTTACACAGAATATTACAGAGTATTTTCAAGAGTATTAAAAATGCCACCAAACAAAGATCTTGTTCACTCTCCCTGCCCTTTCTGTGACAAATGACTGCAGTAAAAATGAACTCCTGCTTTTCCTTGTTTATGAAACACCTCTTCCCTTTTGTATGAAAAACTAATTTTCCTGTGCTTTAGAAAGTGTTTAAGTGGCAGTTGAAAAAGCGAGTGAAAGCTGTGCATTAGAGTAGGGGAACAAGGCAAGGACTGAAAAACAAAAAGCTACTCATTATACTTTTTTTTTTCTCCTAAAAGAAAGGGAAAACGAAAACTGTTATCAGACTGAATTGTTCTAATCCCAATTACTGTGTGTAGCGTGATGAAACAAAAAATGTTTTTCCATTTTAACGTTCACAGGCAATATATGCCCCCAAACCCTCTGATAAAAACCTGATTTTTAAAGCAGCGCGTTTCTGTAGGCTGTCAGTGATCCAGCAGAGCTCTCATGCTGCTTTGACTTTTCCAGCTCCCAAGAGCGTCAGACCTTTACAATTCTTTCTAGGATACCAGCATATTTAATAATACAGGCAAACTTCTCTGCGGATTGATTTTGGATTTACAAGGCACCTGGCTGCTTGCTTGCATAGATATAACCATCAGGCAGAATCCTCACATCAGTCTCAAAAGAAAACCCCTCGTTTAGACAAAATAGATTTTACTCGTCAGCCTCTCCACAACTGAGACGGGCAATGTATCATGCTTGGCCATAAACATTTCTTCAGGAAGGAAATGGTCTCAAGTAACGCAGTTTAAATAAGATCAGCAAAACCATCTCCAGTAATGCCATCTGGTGACTCTTAATCACATCTAAGCCTAGAATGCTGCAAATATGAGTCAGGTTAAAACAGACATGAGAAAAAGAGTGTGAGCGTGGAAATGTAAGAGTATTAAGTTAAGAGTAGCTCACAGCCTCTAGGACGGAGTAGATCAATAAAGAGGTAGACGTAGCCAAGCAATTTGTAAACTGGAGGACTAAGGCAATGCATTCTTGTTAAACTGCAGCCATTTCACACCACCACCCTGCCCATTCTCATGTCTGGCTTTGGCTTAGTCCTTATGTACTACCCAGGTACTAATACAAGTACAGAGTTGAAAGACTGGCAGAGTTGAGCATCAAGGGTTTGCCGTAGTCTCACCGGCACCAAACTGTCACTTCCCTGCCTGATGAGCCATGGCAGCAGTGTGTGCCCTCCTGAAACTACACAAGAATCCATGTGAGCGACCGTTGCATTTCCTGTATTTTCTAGACATTGGCAATATTTTGTAGAATTTGAATTTTTATATGTAGAGTGGTAAGCTTATTTCTTTTTCACATTTGTTTTTCCTCTTCTGCAGTTGAATCCTTAAATCAACAAGTTGCTGTAGCAGCTTGTATAAAGAGTAACGTGAAGGAAAGATGGGAAACACCTGACACTACTGGTTTGAAGAAACAAATACTTTTAACAGTTTGCTTATAAATACTTTTGTAAAGCAATTTTTATTTATTGTTTTTTTGCTGCTGGCATGCATCGTTAGATTCGGTTTCATTTCACTGACTGCAGTGGAGCAGGGCAATTCTTTCTTGGTAATGAGCATTCAAATGATGCATCACAGGATCAGTGTATCAGTGTATCAGGGAATGTGCTGATTTTATTGGCATTTGAACCTTTCATTCATCCCTCTAATCTAAGGACAGGTGAATTCTTAAAATGGATTTACATGTTAGCAAATATAAATAAGCACTTAAAGTGATGGTAGAGACGCGATCTCTATAGACTCAGAAATTACTAGAAAAAAATGAAAAAGGTGGAAGTGGTTTTCCTATTTCAAAAATAGTTTCCAATTAGCTTAACAGGATTTGACGTAATGTTTTACAGGTGGATGAACGAGTGCCTGAATAGCTTGGGCAGCACGTGTTTAATCTTGCCCTGAATATTTTGTTTCCATTAAGCATCTAGCGGAGTATGCATCTGTTTCCTCATCACCACCCTCCATTCTCTCACTCTTTCTGTTCTTCTTCTGGAAAAGTATTTTCACACATGCTTAATCCCAAGAACATCTCTAATCCTGGGCTATTTATGTGTGGAAACTAAGCACAGCCTGCAGTATTTTATTGGCCTATGCTGAGACTATGAGAGGATCCATCGTCTTCTGGGAAAGTCTATACTGTGTGTGCTGTGCATGAAAATCATGTCCACTGGCCAAGGGTAAGGAGAAGACATCCTCTCCCTGTGAACACGAGGCAGCCCTCAGGTCATGCACAACATGACTTTGGAGAACAGGCTTACACACCTGCTCTGGCGACCAAATTCAGGTGAACAGTGGACTATTCAGATAGTCTGGTCTAAATGCCAAGCTCAAGTGGTTCGTTTAAGTCCATCTTAGATGTTTCAGCATGGGTTCTGCTTGTAAGGTCCATAGTGTGGCAGGTCTGAGAGCAGCCCTGTTTTTTCTCTCCAATTTCCAGACTGAGACCTAGCTTTGCAGCTGTGGAGAACAGGGACTCTCAATCAGCCCTTGCCCTTTCCTCGAACAGTAGGTGACCAGATCTGTCAGAAATCCCATGGGGACAGTCTCCTCCTGCTTGTGACCTTGGCTCACTATCAGGGAATTTGTGTAAGATGGAGCGATGTGTGACAGATGCTCTTCTCATATATTGATCCAATAATTCCTCCTGAGAGCCCAGGCATCCACCTCCTCCAACTGGGGAACAACAGCTCTTGCAGCTGCCAAAGAAAAGTACTGATCAGATAGGTGAACACAGAAAGATATATATCTCAAAATATATATTTATAAAAGTATATGTGTTTGTGTATAAGAGCAAAGCTATTTGGTTTTGGTTTTTTTCCCCAAGCCCCCTGTCTGTGAGTGCAATTACCAGATGCTTAGCCCTCTGGGCATTTTGGGTTGTTCTAGAAGTAATTGGCATGTTTGGTGAGGTCTTCTAGTGAAGGGCATTTGGGGTGTTTTAGTTGAAAGTCCAAAGCACTCTGGGGCCCCAGGAGAGTTTTATGAACGCTGTCACTTGTTATATAGAATCAGACATACATGTGCAAATAAAGCAGAGAAGGCTACAGTTACTTTTATGGTTGGTTCAACTTGACAAAGTACGGGAATAAAGAGTTTCTTTGTCCTTGTATAGGACGAGTTTGTTGTTCTTCGAGCACTTTTGTGAGCAAATGAATATGTTAAATTAGGTCCTGTAGAGACTTGTTGGCAATTTTAAAGACATGGCATAATGAAGCTTGTTTCCATGTCCGCAGTGATAGCTTCTTTTGTTAATATACCAAATTAAGTATTGGGTAGGCTTGTTTCATTAGCAAATGAGAGAGGAGATGTTGAGAGCCCTATTTTACCCCGCTGCTCTTAGCAATGTGACCACCCTCTCCTTCCCAAGGGGAAACCAGAATTCTCTTCTCTGAGGGGTCATTGCAAACCTTTTCTGATGTATGAACCTGTCTCGAATTAAATACCTCCCGTGGAAAATACTGACATACATCTGAAAAATACCAAACCAAGCCAGAAGAAAACCTTGTTTGTTGATTTCTTAACAGATTTCACATTTGTTGTAAGCATGTTAGTCAAAAATACCCACTCTAACAACATAATCTCATGGAGAAAATATCAGTTCCCCCAATTCAGAGAGAAGCCTTCTACCGCAGCTTTGAACACTCAGAAGAGGATTCCCCTCAAAGCCATCTGAAAGTCTGGTGTTTACCAGTTTGGTGTTTACCTTAAGATTCAAACAGACTACAAAGAAAATCAAGAGCAGAGGCCAAGTCCTCCCATCTATGCTGGCAGATGTCTTTGGAGGGATGAACCGTATTTTGGCAGCCTCTCCTTCCAGACAGGCAGGCAATGTGACTGGCTTAGATTAGATGCCTGACTCCTGAAAAGCTCACTTTAGGTGATAGGAAACCCAACCTTAAATTTTTGATTTTAAGACAAACTGAGTGGCTCTGGGTCTCCCAACAGAGTCTTTTGTTCCTTTTCCAAAACAATCCAAGCATTTCTTGTCATGCCAGATCAGTTTTAAAAAGTGACTACCTCTCAGCTGAGATGTGGTACTGTAGTATTCCTGCTGCCAGAGCATTCCTGCTCTGCTGATATGCAAAAAAAAAAAAAAAAATAGAAAAATACCCCCTCCAGCTGCACTCTGAGCAGTGAGGAGCCTCAGGCTCAGAACAACAGAGTGCTCAAGTGATTTTGGCCAGTATATCAGAACAAAATAACCTTCATAATATCAGAGCAACAAAACACTTTACTGTTCTTAAAACAACAAACCACTTTGCAAACGGAAGCAAAGCAATCCTTGCTAGTGTACAGTGACGTCTCAACAAGGGATCCAGGCCTAACCTTTCCAGCATTAATCACTGGAAATGCCTGTGTTACCAATGTGCTTTTACTTATATATTATGGAAATAATGGTCTCCTCTGTAGACACTTAAGTCAGGGGAAAGACAATAGCACAGAACCCCAGGTAGCTTGTGTAACCTGTAGCTAAAGCTGGCAGTGTCTTCTTATATGGGAGCTAAAATACTCTGCTGGAAAATAAAGACAGTAAGAAACGGTCAAAAGCCAGTTCTGTACCAGTGTATTTACTGCCTCTCACTTTGAAACTTGAAATCTTTATACCTTCTAAAAATCTAAACACACACAGAGTAGAAAATGTAATCACTTAATTCGGTAATGAGACCCAGGTGCAGGAACCCACGAGGATTTTCTCCCCAATGTTGAACTCCACATTCACATCCCTAGAAGCCACATGCTGGCTTTGGCTCCCAGCATCGTCCCCAAATGCCTTCTGGCTTGGAGAAGAGAAAGCCTCCTCTGATTACCTTCAGGCTTGTCCTTGAAGTGCAGGAGGAGAGGGAAAGGACAAATCTATGTTGGCATCAGGAAAAAGCCCTGTGTCAGAGCCCCTCACTAGAAAGTGAGTGCACAGCACTGCAGGCTGGGCTTTGCATTTGCCAAAATGTAAGTGCCTGCAAAATCATTCCTCTCTCTGGAGACAGCAGCAGAAGGTCAATTGTCATTTCTGTGCTCCTTCAGGGATGCCCTATAAAACAGAAGGCAGCAGTGATCAGAGTAAATATTACCAGTCCCACTGACTGTTGCATGCTACTGCTTCGCTCCTGCCTTTGAAGCACAATGAAAATCCTCTGGCTCTGCTTGTGGATGCAACAAAAGTCATGGATATGATGGAAAGTGAAGAAAGAAAAAGTAGCAGTACCCAGACACAGATCCCTGCGGGCACAATGCTTGCTAGTAGCTCCTCTCCTCTCTGGTTATTTCTAGAGCACGTGAATTTCTCTTGTGCGAAAACATCACCGATTTGTTTTATTTGTTGACAGCTAGATCAAAGCACAGTTATCTGTTTCTGGATGGACTTATTGGTGTGCCAGGCTCCACACTTGCAGCCGAGAGCCCAGATACCCTTATCTTTTCCCTAATTCCTCCCAATACATTGGTGACAGGGGGAAAAACAACTACTGTCAGAAAAAGAATCGAGCTAAACCCAAAGGTAAATGCTGGTTTAACGTGGGCAGTATTTCATACAGTCAGGAAGAAAATGATCCTAAAGGCCTACAAAATTCCTGGAGCAATAATCTCAGCTGCTGGAAGCACCTGTGTGTTTTGGAGTGACTCCTCACTAAGGAAACAAAGGATTTCTTTTTCACTCCAGGAGCATCTTGTCCTAATACCAACATCTTCACAGAGAAACAACCCTCACTTGACTTTTATCTTTGTGTGTGGTACAGCTTGTGCACAGAGGCAAAGGATAGAGGCAGAAGGCAGAAAAACATCAATGTCCTGAGTTGCTGCGTGAGAGCACCCAATGTGGGGTTGCTCCATGAACCCACATGAAAAAGGCTCCAGGCTGTTCTGACTTCCAGAGCTGGGCAGGGTAGCCAGGGCAAGGACACAGAGGATTCTCAGAAGCAAAGGTAAATGTAAGCTTCAGCCATGCAAACGGAGGCAAGAAACTCTGGGTTCTTTTCTCAAAGTCATTTCCCCTCCTTCGGCACTGCCAGCTCCTGTCGTGTCATCATGTGCGTTGTTTGCAATGCCGAGGAAAGGAAGCTGGCGGAGGTGATTTCCTTACACTTCTGAAATGTTTCTAACTTGAACAAAAGACTTCTTACTTCTGACATTGGATTCCTATATCTGATGGACCCCTGACTTCTCAACTTGAATAAGTAGTTTTATTCATAGCAAAGTTGATTTCAGTCGGTGATGTTGATGTGTTGTCACCATGGAATCATTCAACACAGGATAGGAAGGTGACTAGGAATAACTGAAATTAATAGAGCTTTCATATGGCCTTCCTAGAAGGGTGTGAACAAAAAAAAAAAACCCATAACTGCAGAGGAAATATTGCAGTGTCTGAATGGAAAGGATTCATGCTGCCATTTGCTCTCTGATAGATTTTATTTGCTTTCCACCACCACTGTGTTCCTGTAAGATAGTAACTTTTCAGAAACATCTTCTCCATTGACATTTCACCTCTATTTCATCGGCTCAGACAACTTGAAGTGACTTGGATAACATTTAGTCAAAGGAAACAACCTGAATAAGATTGAACAGTCTTTGTTTTTGACAGAAGACCTAAAAGCAAACCAGTAAAAATATATGTTAAATGTATGGTTAGTATCATCATATATTCTTCATTTTGTTGGGCCACTAAATGAAAGGCATCATAAAAGGAGACATTATATAAATCCTGTGTGAATATATGGCTTTTTTTTTCTATTCTGAGATTTCAGGCTGAATCTATGCAATCCTGTTAACAAAATGAGCCTTGTCATTTGAGGAGTAGCGCTTAATGACAGTTGTCGGTCATCACTAGGTACCACACTCAAGGGACATCTTGATACACCTCTGACAGACGGATTAGATATTGTCTGGAGAGGGTTACATGGCAGCTATAAGAAAGCCCTAGCCGAGAGGAAATGAGGATTAAAAAACAGGGCGAGGAAATCAGATCTGGCTTTTCCAGCCACTGATCTCCAGAGCAAATGATCCTTCTGCTCAGGTATGAGCTGCGTATGTCTGAAGCTAATGGCTAAACGGGAGGTGGCTGCTGCCGTGATTTAACTTCAGTCACCCAGAGATGCAAACCACAGCTTGGTTGTGCTCAGACCTGGGCAGACGGAAACCTCCCAAACAGTTTGCGATTTAATAAGTTTTCCTTCCCATTCTTCATACTCTTTTACTCTGAAGACAAATGTAATCAGCACAGCTATGCCTGAGGCACAAAGAGACTGAAATCATTTGGTACTTGTGACTTCCATTGCCAACAGCAGAAGACAGTGGAGGGATGCTGCTGCACCATCCTCGTGCCCTGGTAAGGACCCATTCAGTGTCATAGCGGTCAAGGGCTGGTCCAGGATCCTGCTTCCACTGCTAGGCTCCTGCTGCCAGAGAGCGTGAAGGCAGTCCCGTGGCTCCCAGCTCAGGTGTGCCTACGAGGAATGTCTGCCAAATAGATCTTTGCCTCACTCATCCTTCTAAATTGACTATGTGGAAACCAAAGAGATGTAGGGGTCAGCTCAGGAATCCACACACATGCTGATATCACAAAGATGTGCTCTATATCTGTGCATGACCAGAGACTGAGTCTGTCAATCAGAGAAAAGACTTTTCACGCATTTCTAGTAATAGCTGCAAGGTCATTCAGCATGGGTATGGGCAGCAGGGGATGAGATTTGGAGCCTCTGCCATAGAAGTCTTCCATCTTTTTTTTCAGCCAAGGGTCAAATAAGACTACAGAGAGAAAAAGACAAATGGAACGCCAACCCCAGGAGACTTGATGCAGGAGATCAACAGAGGATTGCCGAGACAGCAGCTTCTAGCACACGTAACGCTGCTCGCATAAAGTTGAGCAGGAAAACAGTAGCACTATGAGGCCCATAAACCTGTTCCCTGCTGCCTCTCTGAGATGGTGATGATGATGAATGACACTGGCTCAGCTCCACATGGTGCTCGGCCTCAGAAACATTGCCTGCTCCCTGCTCCCGGACACTGCTGATACCTCCCAGCAAACAGGAGGCCCCAGGAGGCTGCAGACAGTGTCTCCTGCAACAGATTGTTCCTTGGGGACCAGCCTCCTGCTTACAGCAGCTTTCTTCTCCTGTAAGGTCAAGATACTCCAGGAGGATTTATAAGGTGCAACACACCTAACTTAAAACCTTCAGTCTTAACCTTCATGTCCAGAAAGGCAGATATGAACACTCCAGAACATTAAAACATACGTGAAAAAGGAAGTAAATAAGTGACCTAGAATTGTGGAAGAAGTAAGAGAAAATGCGAAGTTTAGAGTTAATTAGCCCTTGAACTGTCAGGCCCAATTACTTCCAGCAGGCTCTGACATTTCAAAGATTAATTAGAGAGTTAGCTGTCATGTCTCATGAAGGACCACCATTATGCCAGAGAAGATCTACCTGTTCCCTGCATACAATGTCTTGAAATATTACAGTGTGAAATTGTATTCAAAAGCTAATTGGGGACCTTTGGTAAAAGCTTTCTGATTCTCACATTCATTTTTAGGAATGCAGTGTATTATATGCTGAAATACAACTGGCTGTTTTGAAGAAGTTTAACTCCTTGGATGATGATTTTAATTATTTGTAGCTCCTGGGCAACAGGCCTTTATATTCCTGTTTCTTTTCAACACTTCTGTTGCATCCAATATAGATTATACTATAGTGCTATATCTAGTATATATCAATTATTCAACACGTTTGCTCACAAACAGATCTGTGCATATTACCATGTACCTGTCCCTGAAATCACCCTCCAAAACAGTTTCTGAGCAGCAGAAATGCAGCTTCCCAAAACTGAATCAGCAGCATGTCCCTGCAGCAGCAAAAGCAAGCCCTCTCCTGGGCTAGATCATTGAGGGTATAACTGGCAGGGCAGGGATTGAGATACTGTTCTACGAAGTTTGTGGGGCTGGTCCAGTTTTGGTCCTTCCAGTTCAAAACATACTTTGGAAAACAGAAGAGGGTGCAGTGGATGGCTACCATGGTGCTTACCTAGCTAGCCTATCTAAGGCCTGGCTTTCAAGGGAGTGTCACACGAGGTAATCTCCAGAAGCTCCTTCCAACCTGACTTTTTTTAGGATGATATGATTTTTAACCCTTTGTTCTTCCCCAGGACAGACCAGCTCCCTGCAGAGCTGGAGGGAGAGGTGATGTACCAACTTTTCTGCTCCTCAGCATAGGGCTCTCTGCAGCAGCAAATCAGAACTGTACCTGCATGTCTATCTGTGTTGTACCATTAAAGATATTGTTGTAAGCACCTTAGCAGATAAAAAACTCTCCTTGCCTCACAACAACTGAAGTATAAAGTGTTGACATAGAAAATTACGGAAAAGGTCCTCCAGAAAAAATGGAACAAAAAAGATAAAGAAAGAAAGGAAAAGGAAGTGAAATCCTGTTTTAGACACAAAATGATTTCTGGCTTACAGCCATCCAGATATTTTTAACACGTCCATCAATACAACCTCTGTGCACAGTAACTGACTGATCTGTGACTCTGTATTCATGCTTCCATCTCTTCTGCAATGACCAGAGGGTGTCTTTGAAATAATAATTTGGTCATAATGAGTTTTATCTTCCTTTATCACTAGGGGATACTTATTATGTGAAAGATGAGCTGTGGACAGGTGGAATCTTTTGCCCAGAGAAGTGGTAGTTGCCTCATCCCTGGAAACATTCAAGGTCAGGTTGGACTGGGCTTTGAGCAACCTGATCTACTTGAAGGTGTCCCTGTTCATTGCAGGAGGTTTGGACTAGATGACTTTTAAAGGTTCCTTCCAATCCAAACCATTCTATTCTCTTAGGAGATGGTTATTTCTGTGGTCTTTTTGATGTCCATTAGAAGGGTTTCCATGGGCTTGCGTGCAGCAGGCAACCTCCTACATAGGCACCCTCAGCCCTGGCACAACAAGCTCATGGACTGCCTGTAAATGTGCTGCCCAACCCTTGCCACCAAGATGGGAGTCAACAGTAAGCTGTATGATCTCATCCAGCAGAGGTATATGACTACAAAACAGTGTAGCTGGTCTCCTACCAGCAATATAACTACCTATTCCCACATTTATGCAGGGCATGGAGCAGGGCTGGCCAAATCTTTGCAATCCCACAAGATACATATCAAAACACTTCATGCATCCAAGGGCCACCAGATATGTCTAGCGTATGCATGAGCAGGCATACAAGTATGGTGGGGTATCCTACTGTACTGTAGGAATCAGTCCTTTCTGTGAATATCTTAACATACAAAGAGATAAGCCAGCAGAAAGGATAGTTGTTCCCCATTCAAAGCCAAGGTCCTGAGGAGGTTAAGGCTAGGACTCATACTACCTGTCTTCAGCCATCTCAAAATTAGTCAGCTAAACCAAGATGAGAACCTCTCTTAAGATGTTCTTTTTAGTTGGTTCTTCCAGAGAATGCTACATTCCACCCCAAAATAGGTGGAACGACTGACCCTCCATCAACTGCAAAGAGAACCTACACAATTACCTTCAGGGAAGTCTGTAGTATTTGTGGGGCCTGGCCCTAGACCTCAGGGGATGACCCTGACTCAGGGTTTGCTGTCACTGGGAGTTGAACTTGAACTTGTAAAAGTCTAGAAACAAAAGTGATGAATACTCCCTTCTTGCTTTCCTCTCCAAGTGGCCTGTTCAAGGTTACACAGAGTTGGCAATCAGACCAGGAAATTTTGTGCCCCAACCACAAACCTATTTTTTCCTCTCGTTTTTGCTAACCATTTTCAAACCTACCAGGAACAGATCAGCAGAAAAACAAACAAAAAACAATCCTGAGGTTCCAAATGCCTTCTGATCTTCTGTACCATCAATGCCATAGTCATAAATGCCCACTGGAGCCAACCCAAAGCTGGTTTTCCATTTCATCTTTCAAGGTCTTCTTTTTTTTTAAAAAAAAGCCGAGAGAAAACCTAGTTCCTCTAAAGACAACAGTTAATCACTAATGATATGTGCAAAACATAACATACTTGACCCTTTGACGTGTTGGAAGAAGCATGTAAGTGGAAATGACAGGATGTATTGGTTTATGCTTCTCCCAGACAAATGTGCCTGGATGTGGGAAGAGCGGAATCGAAATCTTGATCACCTGATCTTAGTAAAGATGTTGCATTTGAAGGAGAGTAGTTGGGTCCTTTAAGGCTGCTAGCTTGTAGCCATTTCAGTAATTCCACCAAATAAATGCAAAGTCATTGATGCTTTGCTCTTAATGTCCAGTATCTATCAGGGAAAGTGGAAAGTCAGCTTTATGTTGCTGACTCACGGACTTTGCTTTTGGAGGCACAGCCCGTCTTCCCTGGGCATTGCTTTGCTCAAGCAGGGCTTGTGTGACGCAGGGTGAAATGTAGAAGCTGGCAGCTGAGCAGGCTGTGCTCAGCATCCAGCGCGGTTCTCTGAGGCCTCACAGGCACTCTGGGATGCTGCACAAGGGATGTGCTGCTGGGTCCTCTAGGGGACAGAGCCAAGGCACCAAGTCCCTTCAGCTCCTGAGGTTAGGAGGATATGAGGATGCTGAGTACATTGCTCACCCAAGCCTTTGTTTTCCAGGAATAAATAGGGCAGTGTTCCTTCATTAGGTGTTGCATGAACAGATCTTTCAGAGAAAATCAGACTTTTAAAATGTATTTTATGATTTACCCATTAAACGCTTTGCAGCTCTGGGTTCACCTGCACTTAAAAAAAAATAAAAAAAATTCTGGATTTTCTTGGCCAGGGCGTTGAGAGTGGCAATGCCACCTGCTGGCCACAGAAATCCCAGTTCCCCTCTCTGCCTCCTGCCCAGAGCCCAGCTCCGCATCTACCTCCGCCCCAGCGCACCTTGTACTGCACAACCTTTGGCTTCACTATTGTGATTTTTAACCCCAGGGTGCGCAGACGTGGCACTGGATGGGAGTCCCAGTGCCGGACTGAGCGAACAAGATGCGTGGGTGGGAGCCGAAGATTAGCTGGTTGTGTCACAGGTCATTCTGATGGGAACGACTAACCCTTGAGAAGCAGAGGTCTGTACATGTGCTGTCACAAGGCCTGAGAGGATATACTGTGTGGCTGGGTTTGGGGTAGAAAGTGGGGGATGCTGGGCAGGAGGATGCTGTCTCTGCTCAGACCGCTGCACGGGCACTGTGGAGACCTGTCTCCAATTTCTTCCTCTGCCACAGGTCTCCTGTGAGCCCTAACACATGACTTTACATACTAGCAGCTGAGGTTCTCCCTTGGTCCTGCAGGAGCTCACAAAGAACAGTACAAACTCAGAAGCAAGTCCAGAAGTAGGGACTGGAAATTATGATTCTCCTGCCCTGTCAGGTCTGCTGCCCACTCAGCAGCATAGTCTCACTCCTCCTCTCTCCTGTGTCTGGCTGTCTTAGCAGAAGGAAGGAATTTCAACACAGCCAAACAGTCCCTTACAGGCTCATTTACACCTTAAAGGACAAGTCCAAGCAGAGAAGGAACATCTTTGAGACGCTCCCAAAAGCTGTAAACTCTCTTTGTTCTGCGCAGCTGCACCAGCCATGCTGGGAAGGGAAGCTGGGCAGCATGTCTGTGTCAGGGCCCCTCCTGTCCCACAGGCATGATAGGCACGCCTTCTCCTGTAGACCACCAAAGACCATAGGAACCACAAAATGTACCCTCTGGCCACCAGATCGTTTTGGCCTGAGGCAGCCGGTGCTGCCTAGCACTTCATATGCACCTACTTGCCCAAACCCACAAGTGGTGCCAGAGTTAGAGCTGGCACTGAACCTATGCCTGCCTGGTTTATCATCTTGCCCTCAGAGGGATTGGTTGTACCTCTCTCCCAGATGTTTTCATCGATTATGTTGTGAAAAACAGGGGAGAGGTGGAAGAGGAGGGCTTGGAGAGACAAATACAGTAATTCTAGGGTTAGGGAAGGTTTGACCCTATTCAGTTTGCAATACATCTTAGCACTTACACCAAAGACTATGTGACGCACTATGAGCTGTAGCTGGTGGGTGAAGCACAATCTGGCACAATAAACATGTTGCAGCTTCTTATTCAGGAAAAGAAGTTCTGAAAGAAATACTAGATGATAAAATACATACAGAAAATCCCCTGTAGGCAAGCTGTCAGTCCCCCAGTAAGACTAGGAACTCTCGAGAGGGTTATACAAGAGCTTCCATCTATGGGGAATGCTGAAATAGTCCTAGGTCATTCTCCTAGATTTCTTGAAAGTGATCTTCACCTTGAAGGAGTGCTTTGGGCTGAACCTCACAGAGCTGAATGAGAGGGAGAGAGAGGGGGGTGTTGGCAGAGCCAGGAGAGGACATGATCCTGTGCAGCCGGTGGCTGCAGTACCACTGTGCTCTCCCACTGGGTTGTAAATGACCTATGTGTAACAACAGAGGTCGGGAGCATGAGGCATCACCACAGGACTGCAGCACGGGATGAAGGGCAGGCACCCATTGAGAGACTCCCACATGTTACAATAGGTGCTTGAACCCTCACAGCAGGTTGGTGGGTGTCCCTGCCCACTGCTCTGCTACTTTTCACAAGGGTGTTGAGAGAGCTGATATCCTGAGTTCCTGGAGTCCCAGGAGCTGAGCACCTGGCTCTGGCCTTACCAGTACCCTCCCTGGACCAGGGTGGCACAGGAGAAAGCAAAGAGAAAATAGAGCTTCATGCCTGGGCAGAGACTAGCTGATCTCAAGAGGAAGAATGAAAAATAGCTTCTGCTTTAAAATAACCTCAAACAATTTCTTACTGCCATTTCTCGTGGGTATGGCTTTGATTAATGACAACAGTTTCTGGCCTGGCAGCTGGATAGCTGCTCAAAACAGTGAGAAGAAGTGTGTCCATCAGAGACAGCTTCCTCCAGGCCAGCTGGGCCATAGCCTGGGCACTCAGTGAAGGCAACCACTTCAGCTTCCCATGAAACGTCTACATCTCGGCTGTGACTTCTGCAAAGAGCTGTGCTGAGGACTGAAGAGTGGTGACAGCCACACTGCCCCAGTGCAGTATATGCAACATTGGAGCTAGGAGGACAGGTCAGCAGCTCTGGAGAACACTGTCAATATAGCTGGCTGTTAATTTTGGTAGAAAGATACCCTGCATAAAGATAGAAAATGGGGGCAGGAGGTAGGCCACAAACGGTTTAATTGCTTGCATAACTCAGCTGAGGAAGCTGCAAAGAAGAACTTGCCATCCTCAGCCGTTTGCCCCAGGGCTGTGTGCAGCTGGGGAAAGAAGAAGTGAAAGGACGAACGCCCCACTTGGGTACCAGTGAGAAGCATGGTGCTGCTAAAAGTCAAAGCTTAAGTCTGCAGTAACCAGGCCAAAAAGGTACACAGTATGTAAAAGCCCTAAAGTGGCCCTGCCCAACTGTACATGCAACAGGAACATGAGGTGCTGAGGCAATTTGAGCTCATTGCCCAAGTTCCCTTCTAACCTGCACTCTGACCCTGGGCAAATCCCTTCACCTCTGTGCTCCCTGTTGTTCTGCTCAGATTTCAAAGCCTCCAGGCTCTCCCCATGCATTTAACACAGTGCCTAGGACTGCCACAGACCCACTAATAATAAACTGGTGGTAAAGTCTTTTGCAATGTCTGTCAGCCCTGACTGAGCAAGACAAGCCCCTTACAACCTCACTCGCCATGAAATGTTTTGTTTTGTACAGCTCTTTCCATCAAGTAATTCCTCGTCACAGCATCAGAGACCTGGCAAATCTGACTCTGGATTCAGGAGCTCCACAACATAATCCCTCAAATCCTGATGACCTACTTCATCGTGTCTTGAAGGCCAGGCCATGTTTCTTTGCTAGAGGAAAGTTGACTGTGGAAAATAAGTCAGATCTCAGTTATTATTTAGTTCCCACTCATTTAATTCCTGAGTGTTTTATCAGTTACTCTCTCCTTCATCATTCTCCCCTTGGTTTGTCTAAATGAATATCTGAAATGACTCTTACTCGCTTTCGATCAGTGTTAGTTCCCTCTGCTTATTAGCTGCTCTCATCTCTCCCATTTTCTGGACAGTTCTGAGTTCATTTAATAGAAAACACTGTACTTCACTCAGTTTATAAATATATATCATGGTACTGTACATAATCACTCAGGATGCAAACAATGACTTTCACATGACTTCTTTTAGCATGTTCAATCTTCCTTCAGGACCCTGAGTGTGACTGAAGAAATGATCCTGCCTCCCTCACTCTTGGGCTGTACAAGACTTAGGTGAGCGTTCATGGACAGAAAAATGCATCGGACACTCTATGGACTGGTGAAGCATCTCTGCTGGTGTCCTGTAAAAGGTGTTACCCAGCCTAATTCAGGCCCTGCTATACAGTGCACTGTGCTTGGAGAAGGCACTGGCTGTCCTGGGACCTGGAGGCTCCTTCCACCTGGGTGGAGACTGGGCAGATGGGTTCCCAAAGCTCCAGTGGGCTCTTTCCCATCAGAGCCCTGCCTATCTCCCTGCAGGTGCTGCCATGCTCTTTTTGGGATAGAGCAGCCCTCAAACACCCGAGCAAACCTCAGCACTGCTGTACAGTCAGAAAAAAAAAACAATCCTGTCATACAAACCAGGTGGAGAATGTGGAAAACCTTGGCATGGCCAATCTCCCTGGGACTCTTTTATTTTTAACCTAGCAACCACTCTACGGACGTCAATGAGACTATCCCAGCTCTGAGTAACCCCTCATGAGTGGAAAGGGGAAATTAGTATTTAGATTCCTCTAGAGAGAATAATTATCAGCAGAGATGGATATTGACGTGGACGTACCATTCTTGCTACTGATAACCAGGGAATAAATGGGGTCACTGCAATCTCCTCCGACAGCTCTATCTGGGCCACCAGAAATCCTAGGGCCAGGATTTGACTGCAGACTACCAGACCTGTTTATACCATTGTCAGTATAAAACCAGATTTAAATTGAGGAACGTTAAAGCAAAGATCCTAAGCATGGGTAGGAGGTTCCTCTGCCCGGGAGGCTTCTGCCATGGAGGTGGCCACCAGCCCCAGCCAGGACTCTAGGCTCCCTGCGGTGTGGGGTGGTCTCTGGATATAACTCTTGCTACATCAGCTGATGCTGTTTTTCTACCCACTCCCTTGGTATGTTCAGGGACTGCATGGCTCATTAGGATTTGCCAGATGCAGTGCCTCTAGTCGTTGCTTCTTCTGGGCTTTGTTCCCACTTGCTCCTCCTCATTAATGAGACCAGCATGGCTTCCAATGTCACAAATTGGACAGCCCCTGCTGTGCCACATTATTTTTACTCATGAAATTCATTTCTGTCTTGGAGCAGAGATGTGTTTGGGGTGCATTTTGCAGGCCTAATCCTTCCGGGATTTTTCCCCTCCATGATTAGGAAATCAATTGATTTTATTGTCTGATGGACGTTGCAGACATCATCAGTGTCCAAGATCTGGTTTCATCTAGAAGCTTATCTCAGGGATGCCTGCAGGCTGCCAACTCCAGGACAATGGCTAGTTGTTCAGTGCTATAAGCAGACATTGCTCTGCTCCACAATTCCCTCATTGGAGGCAGCACCGCGATAATGCGCCAGCCCCTGCCCGGCAGTGACCGCCACATACCAGCAGCTCCAGGCTGAAGCTCACCGAAGGGTTTCCAGCCTCCACAACTGCCCTGGAGAGCTCAGGGACTTCACAAGACATCACACTCTGATGGTGAGAGATTTTTCTTCTGCAGCCTGAGTTGTTGTGGAGACAGGTTATAACTTTTTTTCTGATTCCAGCATTTACCTTAAGTAGCTCTTCCTCCTCTCTCAGGCATTTGCAGAGGGCAGTGGCAGCTCCTTTTGGCTTTTCTCCGGGTACACCACAAACTTCAAGTTTCTTCTTACAACAGTCTTCATTTCCTTGGTCAACTGGGTTACCCAGTACTGGTTCTTTGTGGGGTACTTTGCTTTTGTAACTCACAGCAGTGTTTGTGTGGTACTAGAGCACTGTCTGGATCTACACAGGCATAACAGAGATGCCGTACGGTATCACCTTCCTTGCTCGGTTTTCTCATGAGCAGCGACTCTGTCCTGATTTGAGCTAGAACAGAACCAATTCTCTGTTCGATGAATTTACTTTTCAGCTCAGTCTCTCCTAAGTGACTGTACTTTCTGAAGTTAACAGTACATTTTTTCAAACTGTGTCTGCTTGTAGAAGTAATAGCACTTGGTGTTTGTGATTACTACTAAGGAATGGTATGCAGAAAGGCTCTTGCTTATACTTGCTCCTATAGAAACCAAGGTCACTGCTAAATCTTTTGTGTCAGGTTGGAGTGTCATAAGAATCATAAGTAAGTAAAAAGGTGACATTTGCATGAAGGAGCAGACAGGACAGATGAATCAAACCTGACCAAACAAATATTCCATTCCATGTACATCATACTGAATATAAAGCTGAGAGATCACAAGGGGCAAGCGCTCTTCTTCAATGGCCAGCACCCAAGGAGGACTCCATCCATTCTGCCTTCGATCTCAATCTGTGAGTTCTTGAATCCAGTTCCCGTTTGACATTGAGCCTAGTCTGGACTAGGGGAGTTACATATTGGTTTTGTATATATATATCTATTTGACTATTTTCTTATTAATATGATTATATTGTCTTTTTATTGTTTCTGTTTCATTACAGTTATTTTAGATTGGCTTTTTTCCAACCTGTAAACTTGTCTCCCTTATTCCCTTTCTCTTCCCCTTCTGGGAAGGGAGAGGGCTTGATAGAGAGTGTCTGTCATTTGTCTAGTGGCCAGCCCAGTCTTAACCTTTGACAGACTTGTAATCTCATAAGTCAATCATTATTATTGGCAAATGGGTCCCTATGTAGTCTTTCAGGTGAAGTAATGACAATTAAAGTCACTAACCCTAAAATATTTATTTTTCCAGGACGAGCGAATAGATCCTCATTTCCAAAAGTCTTTCCCTACACTTCTAAAAATATGTGAAAATGAATTTTATTCGCCCAGTTTCTCTCCTCTTGGAAATGTGCCCAGCAAATTACTCTACATCTTCTCCAGGATAAGTGCTGTTAAGTTATTCCAAGTATTTATTTTTGTATAAATATGGGCATAGTCTGGTGTCCTTTTCTCCCCTTAGTTTAGTGTGATCTACAATGTATGTTGTGATCATTTGGAGAAAGTGCTGAGGCACAACTTAGGTTTCTGTCATGTGTCTTGAATTGCTGTGTCCCTGGTGTCTTATGAAGAATCAGATCATCCTTGGACTGAGGGAGGAGATCTCTGGAACCTGCAACCTGGCCTGCTGGGAAGAAGCTATGGGACCAATAAAGGCAGTTGTAAACTTCAGCATTAGGTATGACACAACTAATGGAAACCCACTTTGACAACTTCATCTACTCAGGAGACAAAATAACCTCCCTTTTGTACTACAGGGACATTTTATTTATTTATTACTGGAAAAAAAACCCAAAACACATGATTGCAGATGAGAAGTGTCTCAGGCTGAGTGGAAGAGCATTGGATGGAGATGAGAAAACCCGATTGTTTGAGAGAATTATCCCAGAACAGGCTCATGAGATAAGAGAAAGGAGAGGAGAGGACAGGACAGGACAGGACAGGACAGGAGAGGGCAGTTAGGAAGATTCAGTAGCTGTGTTTTCTTTTCTTCTTTCTGTTTCCTAGATTGTTGTTTTTTTTCAGAAAATATCTATGTCTCATTGCCAGTAGCTAAACTCAGAGGGAGTTGTGCGAGACCTCCATAACATTCATGGTGGGAGCTCTTGGAAGGGTCTCACTTAGTGCCAAGTCCAGGTGAGTCCAGGACCATCAGTGATCACTGGGCCCGGGGCACAGAATCTTCTGGAGGTGAAGGTGGAGCAAATGGAAACCCTTCTCAAGACATGTTTGGCAGGTGAAAGAAAGCAGCCCTGATGATTGTGAGGCTGTAGATCTTATTGTGGGCACTCAAATTCAGCAAGGCAAGGGGCACACCATTCAACAAAAGTTTCTGTTTCAAGATATCGTGAAGAAATATGGGTTTGGTTTTGGAGTAATAGTCAAGGACTGGATTTGGTGTAGCCCTTCTGGAATAGCTGCATCTGTAGATTTTCACATTAAAGCAAGCCTTACACTGCTATACAATTTGTATTACCCAATCGAGCAGAAGAGACTAAAACTAGATTTTCACTATAAATTTAATCAGGATGAGGGCCTGGTCTGATGAGTGTCTCTGGTCAACTCAACACCCTTCAAGGGCACCAGATTTGGTGCTGAGCTCTCCTGCAAAGGCCAAGTACCTTGACCCCTCTAAGCTTGAGCATCTGAGAATAGAGAAATCTCAGTTGGGATTCGCCTCATGCAGTATCATTCCTCTTCTGTAAGCCATTCTGTGTCTGTCCACAGTCAGCACAGAAAAAACGACATGGGAAGAGCACTGGCTCACTGACCAGGAACTGATCCTGGCTGCACAAGAAACCCAGATGTTTGGCTGAGGCCGGAGGCAGCTTTCACATGGTGCAAGCTAAAGGAACCCAACCCCAGAATTCATGCCTGAAAATCATGACTGTGGTTTTTAACCCAGGTGCTATCGCTGTTGCCTTCAGAGGCTCTATGGGAAGCATACGGACTATCAGACAATGGATATGAAATCTAAGGAAAAGGAAACATGATGAAAAACTGAACATAACTGACCTTTTCTTAGTTAAGTAGTCACCCTGATCACTCCAGCACGGCAATGTTGGCCTGCTGGTATTTTAATCAGAGGGTCCTGTGATCACATTGCACTTAATGTATAGTAAACACCCCAGTCAGGAATGCAGTCAGCATAGACAGGAACACTCGAAGATGAAGTGCCTCTTAATGTGTTGTCCTGTTTAAATAAAACTGTGGACTCGCTAAACACAACTAAGGAATGAAGCAACAGCCCTTGGCAACCAAGCCTAGGCGCAGCGCACTCTCGGCGAGTGTTTGCTCAGTGGGTTTGAAAAGTGTGCTGAGTATATTGACATTATAATGCTGTGCTCATCGCGTGTCACATGAAGCAAGAGGGAGGGCTGGTGATCTGATCGCTGGCCCGAGTTACTCTCACCCAGGAAGTCATTATTTCTTTGCAAATAGCTGGCACTTGCAGGAACCGGATTAATATCCAGGCAAATTTAAATGAAACTAAGTTCTACCACCAATCAAAGATTCCATCCAAAGCAAACCTAGGCAGAAGTACTGGGAGTGGGAGGTGGGGATGTTGGAACAAGGACCTTATGATACAGCTTGCAAGCCCTGCCTGGTTGCGGAGAGACAGCACTACTCAGGAGAGATGCCATAGTTGAAACGCAGCTCTCGAAGCAGCATCTGGATGTCAGTGGAGACACAAAGGTCTGCCCGAAGCAGGACAGACACCAAATTCCCTCCCTTCCTGAGTGGAGGCAAAAACTTATCCCCAGGCTTAAGAGTCCCCTGCAGCACATTCATGTCACACTGCTTTTAGGAAAAACTTTTAAAAAGTAAAGGCAGGATTGCCAACTGCCAACATCTGGCCATTTCCTTCCCATCATGAAGCTGACATAAAACTCTGCTCTTTGAAAAAAATCATGTACATGACACTCGCTTCACTTTGCTCTTTTGGTTACAATGCATGATCTCACTCTTTTCTTGAAACCATGAAGACAAAAGTTGGAGTGAAACTGAGATGCTCATCTGGCCTCTCGGCAAGGGATCTGCAAGAGATCAGCACAACTCAGAGCTGGCTCAGGTTCACTGAGAGGCACAGGGATCTTCTAAGCTCCAACAGCTTGTGACAATCTGCTTTTCTAAGAAGTCAATTCAAAACTCCAAATTTCTTTAGACGTCGGTGATCTGGGAGCCCTCCCCAGCCCTGTATCCCCCCATGGTGGTGTGCATGCCCTCCCCATGCTGTCCCAACATGTGGGAAGGAGCTTGGGGTGAGATCCCTGGAGAAGGGAGGGTGGTGGCTTTGCTCCTCAAAGGCAGAGAAAATGGGCAGTAGCTGTGTACAGAACCAGCAAGGCCATAAGGGAGAGCATGTACCCTGAGGATAGCATGGTGGTGTCCAAGCTCCTGCAGCATGGTCCTGTGGCCACTCTGCATCTCCTCCATGCTAACGGGGAATGAAGATGCTTCCCCTCCCCAGATGCTGCTTTGTGTCTCATGCTGGCCAGCCCCAGATACTTGCCTAGTTGCCCCCAAAATCTTCATCCTGCTCGTAAACACCGAGGTTTTAAACCCACAGCAGTTAGACATCTTACACAAGCTTTTCAGAGCCTGACCTTCAGCACCTGAGATTTCAAGCTTTATTCCCCAATGTTTAGGAAGCTGGAATGAAAACTTGCAATGCTGCTAAAGTTGCACAACTGCAGCTTCTTGGTCTTTAACAGGCACTGGAATTCAAGATGAAATAATTCAGATTGACGACACTGTATTAAAATCACTAAATACATTTTCACTCTTAATCTATTACTCTTTGTGTGACCATACTTGTGATGACAAATCTTGCCTCTTAGATAAGGAACCAGGCTTTGAAGCCAAGACTTGAATCAGGTTTTGGTGGTTTTCCCTTTGGAGGGAACTGCTCCGGTTTGGTTTGTCACTTTCTACATTAACAAGAATATTCTCAAATCAGGAAAGCTCAGCTTTTGCCTCAGTCGTATTTTCACTTACGGCTTATTTTGGCTTAATGTCTCTTTATGCTGTCCAAAGAGTCACCCACAATTAAAAGAACCGAAAAAGAAAAATCCATTCAATTAAAAAATGACATAAAATCAAAAGTGTTTTGAAGGGTATATGTCAGAGCTGGGCGTTATTCTCACCCTCTGGCTCTTAGGAGTTTGTTAACCTTAAGGATTATTAACAGAAAATTAATTTCCTGTTCTTACACAGATTTTATCTGCAATTTGTTGAGGGTTGGGGTTTTTTGTACGCTGAGAAATTCCTACTGTATCTCCCAAGAAAAAGTAATATCTCTATTAAAATACAAGCGTGGTGCTTATGGAGAATCCTCCATGCACCAGGGTGGAGGGATCCCTTCTCTGGATGTTGCTCTCTATTTAGCATGAGGACTCCCTGACTTCTCTGGAGCACATAATTTTTGCTAAACCTGTTCAGACATGTATTTGAGGGATCAGTATGCATATGGACATTTCTCCAAAGCTGTCTCCTTCAGCACAAAGCAAATCAAATTCCGTGTCAGCCCCAGGTCTGCATCCCTCAGGGCCCTTTGAAAACGCCAGCTTTTATGTCATGCCTTAGATTTGCAGCGGTTTACTGTAAGACTTAACAAGCTTCATTTGGTTGGTTTCCTCTCTTTTTTTTTTCCCATACTTAATTTGTCTCAGAGCACACAGTCTTCATCATATCCCAAAAGAGTCTGTTTTGAGCAAAAATATGGCAATATGAACATGCACAACCCCATTAAGTTGTCCTTACATAAGATCTCCTGAAAATTGAGCACATTTAGCAAAGGCAAGTAGGGAAAGCTTTGTTATGAGTTGGCCTGGTAGAGATTTCAGTGGGATTTGAGCAGGGGGTGGTGTATAATAAAAGTTTAGGTGTGAGGTCATGGTTTTGGTGGCATTAAAGTAACCATTGAGAGGTGGGGGAAAAGGAACATGCACATCTCCATCTAAAAAGATGAGCATCATCTAGTGAGCAGAGAGGGGTAGAAAGGGCATAAACTCTGGGCACTGATGTGGGCACTGCAGCAGAGGAGGGAGTGGGCAGGGGCTTGGGGGTGACCCTCACACTGAGCATGTGCCTCAATTTGTAATGCAATGTAGGAGAAGTTTATGAATATAATTCCACAGAGGATCTGTCTGAAGTGTCATCATTGGCAATTCCCTTAATTATGGGAAGTTCATTTAAAGATGGAGATGTGCCAGAGCTAATCTCTGTGTCCAGTTACCACTCTGCATGGGAAATGCCAGTGTCTCTGGGCTTGAATGCTAATGCAAACTGAGCAGCCATCTGTCATGAGTCCACACTGGCCAGACACAGAGGCTCAGAGAGGAGGGGAGAAGGTGTGAGGAGCAGGGTAACACTTTTCCCCTCGTTTGGCTCTGAGCACACAGATACTAATAAGGAAATACTCATCCACTTCCCCAGAAAAATGAATAAAAGGGGAGCTGAGCTCTTCTCTTGGCTCTAAACCACCACCAAAATGCAGGAAATGCAGGGCCAGAAACAATTACAGACACAAGGGTTGCAGGTAAAGGTGCGATGTACCACCAGCTCTCAGATATCGCAGCCACAGAACTCTATCCTCTTGCAGATCAATAAAAAAGATGCAGTTAAAAAAAAAAAAAAAAAAAAAAAAAAGAGGAAGAGAGGAAAAACCCCCACATTCCCTGGTGAATACTTCCTGAAGCATCAACTCTTGGTTATATTACCCAATACCAGCCTACTCTGAACTTGTTCCTCTTCCATTTGCTTCCAATCGGTAGCTATTGACTCAAGCTTCATTTTCTGTTATTTCATGTTATTTTTATTGCAATAACGTGAGGTGGCAGGATAGCTGCTGCACTGTGCACTGTGCACCAAGGGGCAGCCTGTGAGCAGAGGACATTAGAGACCATGGTGGCGGAGAGGCTGAGTGCCCCCATTTCACAGACACTGACCATAATTCGCATGCAGACAAAAAGCCTGAGAAAGGACAAGAAGCTGACACTGGGCTTCCCCAAGATGACCCTTTTGCATTTTTGCTCCCCTAGCCAGGTCAAACCTTTATTTTCTCTCTTCTCCCATATAAGCATCACTCCTAGTAGGAGTCTTTAAATCCTTTAAAGATTTTAAAAGCCTCTGCACTTCAGCTTTGGATTTGAGACCTATAAAAGTATGTATACATAAAAGTATAAGTGGGTGTAATCATGTAGCTTAAGGAACTTCTAAACTAAAAGGCCTATCAAGATTATCTGCTGAGTAAGCACTTCCCTCTGTCACCCCCAACCTGGTCCTCCTCCTTGAGAGGAGGAGCACATGCTAAGCGCCTCCTGTGCTTAGCATGGCAATGCACAGTGCCTTGTACAGGCTGCCAGCCCCCGGGCTCAGCCCAGGACTGATGACACATTTCCAAATCATAACTGGCTAATGTAGTGGCCTTCTACAATACAGTAACTGCATCAGTAGTCAAGGAAAGAGCTACAGGTGTCATCTAGCTGGACTTTTGTAAGGCTTGTGATACAGTCCTCCAAAACACTCTTGCCGCCAAATTGGAAAGATAGGCATTTGATGAGTTAGATGGATAAGGAATTGGCTGGATAGCCATGTCCAATGAGTTACAGTCAATGGTTGAATGTCCAAATGGAACCAGTAAAAAGCGGTGTCCCTCAAGGGTCTGTTTAATACCTTCATCAACAGCACGGACAGTGAGATCGAGTGCACCCTCAACGAGTTTGCAGACGACACCAAGCTGAGTGGTGCAGTTGTTACACTGGAGGGACGGGGTGCCACCCAGAGGGACTTTGACAGGCTTGAGACGTGAAACTTAGGAATTTCAACAAGGTCAAGTGCAAGGTCCTGCACCCAGGTCGGCGTAATCCTCAGTGTCACTATAGGCTAGAGAATGAAGGTATTAAGAGCAGCCCTGCAAAGGAAGACTTGAGGATATCAGTGAATGAAACCTGATCATGAACTGGCAATGTGCGCTTGCAGTCCAGAAAGCCTATTGCATCCTGGGCTGTATCAAAAGCAGCATGGCCAGCAGTTTGAGGGATGTGATTTTTCCCATCTACTCTGTGCTGATGAGAACCCTCATGGAGTACTGCGTTCAGCTCTGGGGTCTCCAGTACAAAAAAGACATGGACCTGGTTGGAGCAGATCCAGAGAAGGGCGACAAAAATGACCAAAGGGCTGCATGTGCACTCCCAATAAGAGCAAGGGCTATAGCACAAGTACCTGGAGAATCTCTCCTGTGCCACAGAGAGCCATCCCTGCAGAACTGGGGAGCCTGTGCTGTGTCATGCACCTAGGGCTGCTCTGGTCTCTACAGGTTCCGAAAGTGGCTCCTGCTTTTAGCTTTAAGAGGAGGATTTTGCTAATTTTACGGACTGTCAAGACTGATGTTGCTCTGACCATTTGTCAGAAGCGTCACAGCAAAAATAGTACTGTTAAAAATGGATCATACATGTGACTTGAGACTTAAAGTCATTATGTGGGCTGCCTCTAAAATTCACGCTGTAAAATTGTGAGATGAGTTCATAAAGCACTCCATTTCAGGTTCCCATTTTCATCTCTTCATGCAGCCAGCACTGAATGGTTACAAGCACTTTTCTGACAGGCTCTTTGTTTACTCCCTCTTTCATTCATCCCTATGTCAAGGTTTAGGGTCAGGGCCATTCACTAGACCTATAACAGATGCTCTCTGTTAACCCCTCTCCCACTCAAAAGGGGAAGAGAAAGGGAACAAGGGAGAGAGGCTTAAGGGTTGGAAAAAATCAACAACCTTAAAACAGCTTTAATTAAAATAAAAATAAAATGGAATATATACAAGTATATACACAACCAATATTGAACTCAACCCCCCTAATGGCAATTATTTCACCACCGTCACTGATGCTGTGGAGCAGGCACTGGAGAAGTCCCAGACTAGACTCAGAAGCAGATGGGAACTGGATTCAGGAGCTGGATTCTAAAACTGGATTCAGGAACACATTGATGGGGATTGAAGGTAGAACAGACAGAAGAGAGCTTGGCCCTCATGATCCCTCAGCTTTATACTGAATATGACATACATGGGATGGAATCCCTCACTGGTCAGTTTAGGGTCAACTGTCCTGTCCACTTCTCCCTGCAGGTGCAGCCTTTTTCTTTCTGCATCCCGCAATGTGGTACAATAGGTCTAGTAGTGGCCTTGGTCTGCACACCAGTCCTTGGTAGTAGCTATAAACATCAAGTATTATCACTGCTAGAAGCAGACTCTGCCTGCAAAAATACATCGTTAACTTCAGAAAGTGCAGTTAGGGCTAAAAAGTAAAACCACGGAACAGAATTAATTCTGTTCTAACTCAAACCAGGACACCCTAAAAATCACCAAGTGAGTTTTCCAATATCCCATTAGTCACCTAAGAACAAAATTTATATTGAAATTCATTATTTGCAGCTTAGGGAAGATCTGTGACACATGGTAATTAACATTTGATTAAAAGCCCTTTATTTTCAAATAAGCATTTCATCCCCCTAATAATATTTATTAACAATCTTTAAGTATCATCCAAAAGTGTTTTGTAGCAGCTGGGCATGCTCAGCATACTCAGAGTCAGGTCACACATGCACCAAAAATGAATGGCAGTGGGCTACAGTCTATGCACTCATGAATTTCCAAAGGCTCTGTGTACACACAACAGCAAAAATCAGAGGTTTTTATTCCCAAAGACATGCTCACCTGCACATGTCATGCTTCCAGGTCCTCCAGAGAAGGACTGTCCATTGGCTCCCTGGGTGAGGGGACAGGGAAAGCCAGGCAGCAAGTGCCCTTCACCCTGCACCTGTGCCCATCTCCCGCCTTGGACTGCACTCACCCTGAAAGCCCTGTGACTCCTTCAACACCTGCATTTGACTATTCTTACATTTGACTGTTTCTAAATTATTGACGTGCCTAGCACCCAGTGCTGTGGCTTTGTCTGAAGCTTTTTCCTTTGATCTCCATTGCCTTTGAAACTCTGCCTAGATGTGTAGGCAAGCCATGCTGCTTCTCCTGCAAACCACTACCCTGTGGGATGATATTTCTTTCACCAAAACCAATACAAAACGTCCTACGAACCCTCTGAAAACTCAGGCGACAAATTGATGTGCCATTTTAATGTTTGGTTGTTTTTTTTTAATAGCCTGGCTAGCTGTCTGTGTCTCACAAAGTGTGGAGCATCTCCTGAAGTCACCAGCATCAAGGGAGGTCATCAACACAACTTTAGAGGCCCACAGCATCTCACAGGATTAGATATATCAGTAGCTGCCATAGGTTTATACCCTTCAAGTGCCATGCAAGGAAGCTTGAGCTTCATCGCTGCAGACATCTCAGTGTATTGCAAAAATGACCACACTATGCCAGATCAGCAGCTGGGCTGTGCAGAAAGCTGTCTCGAAAGCAATGTCTTCTATCAGAGGAGTGTCAGAAAAACAATGTGTCAGAGCAATCTCACCCATGGTACGTACTTGAACCCTCCAACCCAAAGCCATTTTGAGATATTATGAGGCTGGACTTTGAAGGCAGACTTTGGCATGCAGGACAGACTGATCATTGCTCCCCACCTTGACCTTAAATTCTAGAATGTGTCAAAGAACAAAACACAGGCGCAGGAAAGTGTCAGCTATGACTCTTAGCAAATGAAGTGGATCGGCTGATTACCTGTGGATGAGCAATATAATTTGAGCTCAATAATATACACTGGAAGTCTGGCTCTCAGGGAGGTAATTACCCAAACTTCTGCCCTTTGATGGGGCCCAGCATGCTGGGTGTACGTGATGCCGTGTACTGACCGCTACGCAGGGAGGAGGACAGCCCTGGATACAATTCATGAGAAGGAGCCGTGCTGCTCATCATTTTACACCACAGCACTTTTGAAACATCATTTAATAGGGGCTATCTTAAGAATGCTTTTGAATTAGAAAAAAAACAAAAGTCTGGTTTTCAGCCACAGGCTGAATTTCAAGGATGATGCTGTTTGATTTGAAGGGAAGCCGGGAGATGGCCAGGGAACCAACGCCCCTTGACATTAACATGAGCTAGCTGGGCCCTCGAGCTATTGCAATTATATTTTCTGGAGACTTTATCTTTCATGTCCGTTTTATATTTAGGCCTGGTTGTGCAAGGCTTTCCCATGCTGCCGGGCATGTACCCATTTCCTCTGACATTCATGGCAGCGCTCACAGATCAGGGGGGACCCGGACTTGCTAAGGTGAGCAGAGTGTGGCTTCTGGGCTCATGTGAGAAAAAAGCAAACTTTTCAGAAAGGCAGAAGGCCTCCTCGTCTTGGATGTTTCAGCTGCAGCTCACATTGCAACAACAACCAAGTTTGGTCACGGTTGCATTTTGGGAGGACCTCATGCAACCAAAGCAGGAGATAATTCTGGCTGTGGCAGGAAGCCCCATTTCCTTAAACTCTTAACACTTCAACACTTTCAACGCTTCTGTTACGGCCTTTGGTGAAATGTTTTAACAGTTACTTCTTTGTTGCGTAATTATTTGTGCCCTGATCTTGCTCTTTCAAAGCAAAAGGAGCAAGCCTGTTATAAATACAACTGCAAAGAGAGTAATAATAAACAATGATTAAAAATCAGTGGCACTGGGGAACAAAGCAGTTGGTTTTTCTGAAGGTGAATGAGACCTTACATTGCGTTCATCCAGGATCTACAGGAGGAAGTCAAATTTATATACTTCATGACCGTATCCTGGCATGCTGTAAAGTGCAAATGGTATTTGTCATGAAATACCCGGCAGAGCTTTGTGGACACAAAGATGGATTATTAATTAAGAAAGAATATTTCTGCTGTTATAAGATCCCATAATTTGAGGGTGGAGAGATGGTACATAGGGTCTAATCTCACTTACACCTTGTTTTGCCAGCAGCAGTATAAGGTCCTAGCTGAGCAGAAGCCTTCTCCAGCTTCTGTCCATCAACCATTCTGAAGCATATCTGTTCCCTGAGCACTACTCTCACCTGTCAGCACACTGGCTACTCGCAGCATTAACATCTGAAACCACCACTTGACAGCCAAGATTTCCCAGTTCAGCTCCTCAGAAAAGCAGGTCTAACTGTGGAATGTCCTTAAAAAAAAAAAAAAAAAAAGAAAGAAAGGGTGGGGAAAAGATGATTATCAGTCAGATTTACATGCCCTAGATTTCTATAGCAATGTGCGGAGTCCAACAATGACACCAGCACATCCAGGCACCCTCTTAACAGCATCCACCTCAAATCTGCATCTTGCAAACAGTGCTGGAAATCTGACTGATTGCCCTGAGAAGATGCATGGGAATTTGAAGGCCAGCATGGAACTGCCCCCGGGGATTTTGATGCCTTTACTAGAGGGCAGTCAGCCATGAGTCACGATGTGCAGCACATGACAGCAAAGCAGTCACATCTCCCCATTAGGTGAATGAGCACATGTCATCAGAAGGCTTTCAAGTGACTTAGTGAGCAGTGTCGGGGAACACGCACCAGCTTTGGGGTGATGTGAGAGATTCAGCAAGGAGGGGTGACGTGGGATGCAGGCTTTGCCATACTCGTGTAACCAAGCAGGTACCAAAATGTGTCTGACCTTCCCTTCTTCCCTCTCCATAGCTTTGGTCCAAGCTGTGACGGGAGAGGAGGGTGCATGGGAAATCAGGCATCAGCAAGAAGCCACATCAATGGGTATGGGTTTGTTGTAGCTTGAGGAAGAAACAAAGGACAAAAAAGGGTGTGTGTTTGTGAACTGACTGGTCAGGACAACCACCAACTGCTTGTAACGGCTGTGTACCCCCAGCCACCACAAACCATGGCTACTCCAACCCAGACAGGTTTTTGGCCATATTAGAATGGTGAAAGTGATGGCAATGGTGTACTTTGAAGCAAGAGGAGGGGGTGCTTCAAAGGTGCTCTGCACGATGGGGCTTTTAACTCCCACAATGAGGGGTTAAGCATGAGGGAAGCACTCCAAGAGACTACTGTTCCCAGCAGTACCATGTTTCCCTGGATAGGTGTTTTCCCTCATGTCCTCCCACAGCTGTCCCCTCTCAGGATGCTGGGGGTCCCAGGACAGACTTTGCTGTGTGTCATGAATTTGTCTGTGTGGCAGCCCTACCACCACCAGCTGGCCATAGTGTCACATATGGATCAAAACCCTAGCTGCTAAAATGTGTTTGGGGCACAGATTAATACTAAGAGACAGTACAAGGAAGAGGAATATTTTTGCAGGGAGGAGTTGTTGAGAAGACCAATGCAGCCCAAGACTTCATGCCACAAGCACTAGTAGGCAGAGACGGGAATGCAAAGAGCCCAGAAGTCAGGTGGAGATTTCCTGCATGTGCTGAGATTTGGAGGGCCTGCAGAAAGGGAGACTGATGCTGCTTTCTGTGGGTTGGTAATGCTTTGAGGGGCAGGAAGGGAAGGCATGTGAGCTGGTGGGCAGCAGCTCGGACTCTAGGGCAAAAGCATATAGGTCTAACACTGCCCATACTGCTGGCTGAACTATTTTATTCTACATAAGCCTTAGGCGATCCTTGACTTGAATGAGCACTAAACTTGTTTAATACCTCCAATGAATATTTGTCTATACCTTTCACTGAGGCTGAATATCTTTACTAGATTACGTCCCCTTCCTTCTTTCTCATTTCTTAAGTCATCCTTTGAGTCTTATTTTAAGCAAACAGAGATTTTAGGCTTCTTGAGAAGTCAAATATAGATTGCATTTTCCCTCCAAACTCTGTGATGAACACATCATTGTTTGTCTAGAGCTCTGCTAAGTGGGAGGTGAGGGCTGGCCACCCATGGGACCACATCAGCAAGTGCATACACAGTATGTTGAGGGAAATGATAATTTCTCTCTACTTGGTACCCAAGAGGCTGCATCTGGGGTGCTGTGTTCAGCCTTGAGCTCTCCAGTGTGAGAGAAACATGGACATACTGCGTGGGGGGTCTGAGGGAGAAGTTCTAATGCTGTCTACAGAGGGGACCTAGTTCTGCTGTTCATTGTCTAAAGGGGATTACAGGGAAGATAGAGGCAGGGTCTTCCCAGAGATGCACACAGAAATGACCAGGGCAATGATCGCAACTTGCAATAAGAGAAATTCTGATTTGATATAAGGAAGGCATTTGACCACGAGGGTGGTCAAACACTGCCATGAGCTGCCCAGAGAGGTGGTGGGATTTCCATTCCTGGAGAAACTCAGGACCTGGTCTAGCTTTGGAGCTGGCCCTGCCTTGGGTTCCTTCGCACTGAAATTATTCTGTGACTCTGCAATTCTATTATTCACATCGAAGTTACAAAAAAAATCATAAAAAGAGTAAATGTGTTGTTCGTGTTTATATGCTGATAGTAAAAAAAAAAGCACAGCTCTGAAATGATTCAGTTTGATGAGTGTGTTGCTGGTTGAGCCTGAGAATAACACAAACTGCAAAATGTATCTAAACATTGTTCTAAACCTAACACAACATTTTCCTTTTTTTTTTCCTTATGGGTTTTCAAACTCTCACAGTACGTTTCTGCCCCTCTTCCTGCACACATATCAAATACGGGTTTTGCTTTGCTGTGAGAGAGCTGTGGAGAGCTGGAGCTACCTGGTTTGAGGATGATAATGCTTGCTGGCAGGATGGCAATTTTACTTGCTTCTGTCCTGAAGCTGAAATAAAGGCTTCTTTTGATTTTCACACTTAATCTTGGGTATTCTCAAGCACCACGGCTTTATCCCTACAAACCTACGTGCAGAAAAAAAGGCCTCACACCCACCCTCTGTGAGGTCTTTTTGCTGAGGGAGCCAAGGGTACTTCCCCCAACAAAGAAGCTGTTTTATTCCTGCTGCTTTGCTACAAACTCCCCTGGTGCTTTTGTGTGCCCCAGGTCCTTGGGCTGCCTTCACAGGGTGGAAACTTCACTCACAGCAGCCTTTATACTTCTTTTCTTTCTTGCAAACTCCCAGGGATGTGATTCAGATTCAAGTATCCCTCTCTCCCAAAAGGTTACTGACCACTGATTTCGCTAGGAGATAGCATTTCTGGCTGCTCTTATGTCTTTGGAAACCCAAGGGTTTCTTGAGAAGAACATATGTCACCTTGCAGCGGTAAGATCATCTCCCCAAGGTGGGCAATCCCAGCCTGTGGCTCTGACATCATTAAATTCATTAAATTCAGTAAAATCAGCCATCTGGGCACGCTAGACATGGCAGATTAGACATGGGTATGTACCTGGGTGCATTTCTCTCAAACTAGCCAAGGGAGAGGCACAGGGTTGCACCAGCTGCAGGAGGACAGATGGTCCCTGATGTGACACAGTGATCTTTCAAGAATCAGGTTCCCACCAGGAGAGCATGTTTCTTCTAGGTAAGTTTTTTGTACTGGGGGCTATGGTATTTCTGGTGTGTTGGAAGGAGTCCCAGAGCTCCACTTAGGCTCCTGCCAAGCGCTAACCCAGAGAGTTCTTTCTGTCCCACCGATCAGCGATTCTCCTAACACCACGTGACCCAGCAGCCACACCAAAGACATAGGCACAGGCATGGCGTGAAGGCCTGCAGCTCCATACTGCTTTCTGGATGAGGCAGGCTTGGGAGTAATCAGCTGTTTAAGGTGGTGAGGAGTTTGGGGTGACTGAACCTCAGCACCATCTCCCAACTGAACCCACAGCATGGATCTCTACAAATGTTGCAGGTGGCAAAATGACACGGTGAGCTGCCCTATGCCATGGCACTGCACACAACGCCTCTGGGATGGTGATCACAGCCAAACAGCCCAGAGACCACCTGTGGCAGTAGCTGAAGCTACGGGCAGTCAGATACACTCCTCATGGTTCCTATAACTCTTGCAAAAGCCCAAACAGCTTTTGTGGTGATTCTCCTTGGCTGGTCTCTGCTGCCATGAGCTTTTCCCTGCTTCTTCAAAGCAGTGTTCAGCTCCTGCAAGCTCCCGTGTGATTTTGGGATCCAAACCTCTTGAAGAGTAACAGACAAAACTACGAGGAAGCTTGGCAGTCTCTTCTGTGTGAGACCAGAATGCCCAAACAGTGGGTTTAAGGACAGGAATATAAAAGAGAGTAGCTCACAGCTGCGAGGATGAATCTCCCATGGGTTGCCTGAAACTCATCCTTTAGATATGGCACCTCTCTATCACAAGAAAGGAGTCACTCTCTTGTGTATGACCCTCAGTGGTGATGAGAGATTAGGAAGGAAGAGAGCTATCACAGTGACAAGCTGTGCTCCTACGACATACTTCAGCACAGATCCAGATAAGGCAAAACAGCATTGCAATTGTCTGGACAGGTCAGAGGATGATGATGAATTTGGAAGGGTAGTTTTCAGGGCAATTAGAGAGGTATCTCTGCAACACCCATGCCTTGTTTCTGTGCCATACATCTGGTGCCAGCTCTGCTTGCTGGTCACAGAGCATCCATGGAGCTCAGGGACAAGGGCTGGCACAGGGCATTAGGAAGAGTATCACAGTGGTCCATGAGCTGCTGTCCGATGCCAGGCAAGGGACGCTGCAAGGGACGCTGGGGTACCAGAGAGTACCAGAGACTTGCCAAAAGAACGCTTGCCTGAGGAACAGGTCGGACAACAGCGCATGTCAAAATGGTTACAGCAGTTCCTGCAGAGCTGGTGTACTGTGAGTCACAGAAGGGCGAGAAGTGAAGGGTTTCTGCTCCTCACCTGACAGCCCTGGCTGGGCATATTGCATGGGAGAGAGAAAGAGAGAGGGATGCAATCCCCTGAGGTTTCTTTACAGGTGGCTGGCAGCCGCCAGGACAAAGTGACCATCTCTGATGGTCCTGCTCCTACCAACTGCAGCCTGGGCTGCTGCAACAGTCCAGGGCTGGGGTGCTGGGGCAGGGCCAGGGGAGCTGGTTTCATAAGGCATGGGATGTGCCTTTGCTCCAGTCTCAGCCCTGCTATCATCAGGCCTTCACTCAAATCCTCTGGGATGCCATGTCCTTTATAGAAAAGAGGCTAGGGCAAGCCCTGGGACATGGGTCTCATCTCTCATCTGTGTGTTACAGGAGGGCTATTGAGCCCAGATGGCCAGCTGCTTTCCAAAATCCTATTGCATAGAAAAGCCACTCAGCCCATCTGCTTGGGATGTTTGAGAGTTGCCTCAGCATCTTAAGAGACTTTATTGATCACTAGACGGGTAATGAGGAGTGAATCTACTCACCTTTCCCACCTGCCTGCGCCTGCATTGCACACAATATGCTGAGGGAAACAACATTATATTCCTACTTTTTACTTGATTGCCTTGGACATGTACACCCAGTAATTATGTCATGCAGGAAAATAGTAATAAGAAGTATAAATAGCAAACTTTCTATCTAATTTTTTTTTAAACTGCAGAGTTGTCTTTTAAGCTGGATATTACAAGGCTTTCTCACTACATTTTTTTTAAAAGGTAAGAAGAGCCGCATAGCCCAAATGACTCATCTCATCGGCCAGCAGAAAGCTGTGCCGCCGCTTCTCCCTCCTCTGCTCCAGCTGCCAGCTCTGGGTCCCTTTGGGCACAGTGCTACTAAAGGTCCCTCTGCCAGGGCCATTGGAGCTCAGCAAAATACCAGCACATAAGGAAAAACCCCCAGCACCACTCGGGAAGGAACTCACACATGAGGGTGTGTTTATGTGCACTCAGGCACATGTGTGCAATGATCAGCGACTTGTTTCTGTGGCAAAACATCCAACTCCAGTCCAGAGATCAGCTTCCCGAGCACGCAGCTTTCACCAAATCTGTCTCTCTACACTCAGCAGAAGGCAGAGACTGGAAAGAAGGTAAATCCCTATTCTCAGGACCGCTCCTTCTCTTGTTTCCACAGCCCGAGGTGATATCAGGGTGAGGGGGTTGCCCAGGCTCACCAGAGACCCAGCAGCAGGAACAAACAATTCAGATTTACAGTCCAGCATCGTTCTTTGTGCTAGGTGGGATTAAAGCTGAAATCTCCCTTCTCCAGCTCTCCTATACAGATGAAAAGGCAGGATATCACGTGGGCTTTTTTGGATCAAAGATGTTTTAAAATGGAGAGAAGCAACTTCCCTCCCTACTTCGAGATGAAGGATCACACCAGGCTGGGAAAGCAGCTTCCCCCAAAGGGAGTTTTTAGCACATGACATGTGTCTGCAGGCATGGGAGGAACAAGTGATAGCATCATCTGAGATGAGAGGAGAGAAGCCGTTATCCTGGCAGCCCGGAGGTCAGGAGAAGAGGCAGCTGAGCAAACTCCAGCTCCAAAGGCCCAAAGTACCACAGCCAACACACCGTGGATTATTTTGGAATAAGCATGCACCGCTTTCCAACATCCTTTCCGGAGCGGTGCCAAGGTGGTTCCAGTCCTCCATGGCAGCAGGGCTGCGCTGCAGCTGTTCCATGTGCACTCAGGGGCCAAATGCATGCTACAAATCCCTCATGGAGACAAACACGGCCCAGCCGCGGCGGCATGGCCTCCTCTAATAAACAAACCTGCAGCCTCCTACAGGAAGAGTCACTTTATCTCTGTCTTGTCCCAAACCATGCAGGAGTAAATATGACCCAAGGTGGCTAGTTTTAGCATCTTGAAAAGGTTCTGCACTCAGATAAGCAGGTTGGGAGCAGTGCTAGGAGTTGCTGCTGCACAGCTGAGAGGGTTGCAGTAAGAAAGGTAAATTTAGGTCCACGTCAAGTACTTCCATCTGAAAGATTTATTGCTCTGCCTGGCAGCTGTACCCACAGAAAGAAATGAGACACTATCATCAGAGAGATGACTGCCCACTTTAAGCATAAGCTCCACCCAGCTTATGCTTCCTGGGTTGTTCCACACTTGCCTGAGGAGCCAGTCAGGAATCAAAGGAAAAAAAAGTTTTTGCTGTCAAATGCATCTGCTGGGGCAATTTTTTCCCACCTGATTTGTCTCCACAGTTCTGGATAAAAAACTAGTTAGGATGAGCAATTTGCCCATGTCTTGGTGGCCGCTGCTGCCAGTTCTCCCTGACCTGGTGCTCTCCTACACCAACAGATGCACCCCGGCATCCCAGCACCACAGAACCACATTGCTTCTAGCCTGCTTTCCTGTGGGCATTCGGACATGTGAGTATTTGTTCCTGTCTCTCTGCTGCCCTCCAGATTAATTTTGACCTTACTGACCAATTTCAGCCAAATGTGGCAGTGAGGCAATGGTGACACAGCTAACCAGGTTTGTAGAAATTCAGTAAAAATTGTAAGGTAAAGTGGGATGCCCACTGCACTGGGAGATGTTGCACAAAAAACTGGTGTCAATGGTACATCAGGAAACCCAGGTGAGCGTGACCCCTAATGCAGGTATAACATGACGGAGGAGGCTGTGATGGCCCAAACATTCTTGGAGAAGTCCTGGTTTTCCTTGATAAATGCGCTGACAACTGCAAATCCCCGTGCATGCTGTGCTCCTAGCCTGTTTAAAGGCCAGGAATTAAGCCAGCTTTGCAGGCACAACCACGAGGACGCTGGGGAGCTGTCAGCTCAGCCGATGATTTAATAAACCAGTAACATCACAAGAAGGGCCAGGTCTGGGCTAGGGCAGTCTAGCTGCTCTCGCAGCAGCACAGCGTCCCCCCAGCTCCATGCTGACCCCTGACCATCACAGCCCACGTGCAGCCATATGCCTGAACCCCAGCAGCAGACGGAGCATCTGCCACCACACTGGCTGGCTTGTCGAGGGCTGGGGGGCACAAGTCCAACAGGAGCGGCTTTATTTCCCGGTCTGGTGAGGTTTTTCTCCATTTGGAAGACTATCAGCCTTTTCTGACCTTTTTCCAAGGGACAGATGATTTTGCTCTATTGCTCATTCACCGCTAAGGCTTTGGGCAACATCTACCACTATTTCTTTTAAGTTTTGGATTCAGTTTCACAGCAGCAGTCCCTAGCTGAGATAGCCTGTTTAATTAGTTATTAAAATGGAAGCACTTTTTTTTTCATCACGTTTCCTACCATTCTGGAACAGGTCCACTAATAGTAGACACAACTCAGACAAGCATGTATTACTCTGTTTTGAATAGACTAAATAGCTTTGGCAAGTCAACCTTTCTCCTTTGGGTTTGCCAGGTATCTGACTCCTGATTACATTTGCTTTTAGGAAGGTACGGCTGCCAAAGGCAGAGCAACCGAGTCACCCCAATGGCAGCATTTCCACCCAGCATTACAAGCGTATGTAGGGCTAACTCCATCTCTTCAGGGTGATGGTTGGCTCTGAAAGCCTTACTAAATGCCAGAGGCATCCCGTGGCAGGATTTCCTGTTTACATTGCCTTACACCTCGTTATTAGCATCACATCTCTGCTAAACCTGCATCCTCACACTGCAGCTCCCTCGTGGGAGTGGGGTGTGAGGGCGTGGTTTGGGCAGGTGAGTCAGGAAAGTGCTGGGGGTGATGGATCCAGGCTGGATGGGGACAGAGGAGGAAGCGTGTGGGAGCAGTCACACCACACTGGATGGAGACAGTCCGCAGCATGCCTCCTCTCTTTCTGATAAACTCACTATTCCCTCTCCAGAAACATCACAGGTGGAGATAAGAGCCCACCATACTTTAATGGAAGGTTTGTTTTGGCACAGGATTCCCAGGAGCCGTGCGTCATCCAGGCAGGACAGGGGAGACCACGTTTGAGCTTCAACTCTGCTGTCAGCTCTACCAGCTTGCTCTGCTTGCTAAGAATAATTTTGACTGTTGCTATCTCAACAGAGTGATGCCAGGGGTGTGGACAGATACTGATGGGTCCCAGATTGCTTTCCTCAGCTGCTTTTTGCTCTTTCATGCATCTTACCCTTCAAGTGTGCTCCTTTCCCCAGGAGGATGGGGCTGCACGCTTTGCCCCATGTACACAGCCTCAGCAGGGCCAGATTGCCCTGGTCCCACCACACACCATTCTGCTGCATCCCACACCAAATTAAGCAGTGATTTATAAGTCATCTTGGCACTAAGGAACCAGCTTCGGGTGCCTAACAGAAACAAATCAACATTTCAGTGGGGGATGCATTACAGATGCTCCAAGCAGAGTGAAGGAAGCCAAAACAGACAACACGGTGGGTATTTTGGTTTCTTGGCTTTGTGAAAGGCTGGTAATAAGCCTTGTCTTTGCATTGGACTAGTGAGATGTTTCTGCCTGAAATGACCCACACTCCCATGTCTCCCTCTCAGGAAGCATGAGGCAGTGCATTATCCAGGCAGGGCTTCAAGCACCCCTCCTTTAGAGGAAGAGTGATGATTTCTGAGACCTCAGCATCTGTCTAACACTGTTCCCTTCCCTGGCAAGAGGTGTTTCCTAGGCCCATGCTTTTCTCTTGGCAGACAAAAAAATGGAAGGACAAGAATATGTGCCACCCTCAACTATTCAGCATTACCACCACTGACAGGCGTGGTGGGTGGTAGCTGAAACCTGGGATGTTAGGATTAGCTCTTTCAAGGTCCTTGGGAAAAGCTGAAGTTTTGCTGCTAAAAAAAAGGGAAAACTATCAAAAGGGAGATTTTCTTTTCAGACATGAGTGTTCGACATCACAAAGCAAATTAAGAAATGCCTTGAGGCTACACCGAGCACTCATGATCGTCTGGCTTTAAGTATTTGCATGTGCAGCCGAAGGTAGGGATGATGACACCGACTCCGTCTCTGCTTGTGACCTGCTGCACTTCCCTAGAAGCCGAATCTGCATCTTATCTGATCTGAAGTAAGACCATGTTCCTGCTAAATGGCTTAACTAGCATCTCCACGAGAGGAGCAGGAGGCAGGACACACCCCACCATTGCCACAACCGTTACCCACTGGGGGTGAAATTTTTTCACCAGGTGACAGAGCTGTGAATTGTGTTAAAGGGATGGTGGGGCTCAGTACCTGCAGAAGTTAAAATTTTGGGGATTACTGTCACACACACCCCTGAAGTTGCAAAGGTAACTTGGGAAAAGGGAGCATCTGGCCCCTCACTCCTTAAAATGCTCATGGCCATGGTGTCAGTAGATGTGCACTCTGTGGGTGCTGCGATGACCCCCCCTCCTGCACTGCCGAGCATGGAGCTAGGATGGAGCAGGCAGGCGGTCCTGGTTGCTGGGAAGTTTTACTGGACAGAGGGACGGCTGTTGTGCTGCGAAGCCAACCTGGAGGTGCTCCCTGCCAGGCAGCCTTGCAGCCCTGAATAACACCCATTTTGTTTGCACATAGTACAAGGCAGTCACACCCTGAAAAAAAAAAACAAAACAAAAAACAAACCAAACCCAAGATGTCTGTGTTTTACCATTTACCCTTTGGTTGTGCTATCAGAGACGGGGTGTTCAGGTTAATACTGGGGTCCCTGGGCTAAGCACGCTGTTTCCAGGCCAGGCAGCCTAGGGAGGGTGTGATGCGTCAAGCACCCACTGCAAGAGCCTTGCTGGCTCCCTTGTGAAGAGACTAAACTTTAGGCTGTGGAAGTAGGAAGAGAGCCAGCGGAGACCCATGGCTGTGCCATATGGGGCTCTGCAAGCTCAGAGGTGGCTGCAGCTCCCAGCTAAGGAAGGCTCTGCTGAACTTGCAACCAGCCATGGTGTCCCCGGTCCCTGCACCGCACGGGTGGCCTCAGCTCATCCGCAGTGCTGATCCCTACTGTAGGGAGCTGTAAGGAAAGCTGCTTAGTGGATGCCATGCTTGAGTGTCTCTGGAGCTAGGCCCTGGTGCTGGTCCTGACCAACCTCACGTGATGGGATGGCAACCGCAGGGCAAGTAGCAGTAGTGACAGCTGCTCTCTTTGCTTCAGGGCCTCTGTGCTGCTCTGCCTCAGGGCTTGCCAGCCACACTGTTTGTAGTGGATTATGTCTATCTCCTTAAACTGAAGCCCTAGCAGGACAAAGTGGGCTTCCATTGGCATGCTTCACCACTGAGGAAGAGGAACTGTGTCCACCATAAGTTGTGGACCATTGAGTCACCATGCTCCAGGCATGGCAGTACTCCCGTTGGGCCACCAAGGCTTTTCACCACAGCAGCAAAAGCTATTTTTAACCTATGTGCTTCGCTGTTACACCCTTGCGACAGCTTTTGCTGCACATCAAAGGGCTGCCACAGCAGAAAACCACTGCCTTACTCTTTCTCACATCTCCACCCTCACCTACCTGTCCAGGGAAGGGTTTCCTGAAGCCAGGGGAAGAGCTGGGCTGCTTCTGCTTTTGGAAATGTCTTTCAAGAGTGTTTGACATGAGGATTGCTCACAGCTGCTCCCTGGAAAGTGGTGGTAGCAGCAGCAGCAGCGAGCCTCGGCTACTTCTCCTTTCAGCCGCTGCTCAGATCCAGGGCAGGAAAATTCCCCTGAATTTCATTTCCCGTTTTGATTCTAATTTTCTTCATGCTGGGATGTTTAATATGTGTCCATTCAGAGCAACAAAAAAAAAAATCAGTGCACCAGGTGAACCAAACTCAGGCTGGGGCTGCGACTGGGGGACACACAGGTACCGTGGCTGTGAGTGTGCAGCCAGTCGGGCCACTTTGCACACTCATTGCACACTTGTGTGCCCAAGGCAGGGTTGGCAGTGACCTGGGATTGCTTCTCACTGTTACCACTCTAGTGTCTCTCTGTCATAGAATCATAGAATGTTAGGGGTTGGAAGAGACCTCAAGAGATCATCTAGTCCAACCCTCATGACAGAGCAGGATAACCTAGGGCAGGCCACACAGGAACATATCCAGATGGGTTTTGAAAGTCTCCAGAGAAGGAGACTCCACAACCTCTCTGGGCAGCCTGTTCCAGTGCTCTGTCACCTTCACAGTAAAGAAGTTCCTCCTCGTGTTAAGGTGGAACCTCCTATGTTCTAGCTTTTACCCGTTACTTCTTGTCCTATTACTGGGCACAACAGAAAAGAGACTTGCTCCTCCCACTTGACACCCACTCCTCAGATATTTATAGACATTAATAAGCTCCTCTCTCAGACTTCTCCAGACTAAACAGCCTCAGTTCTTTCAGCCTTTCCTCATAGTGGAGATGTTCAAGTCCTGTAATCACCCTTGTAGCTCTCTGTTGGCCTCTCTCCAGTAGATCATTGTCTCTCTTGAAGTGGGGAGCCCAAAACCGGACACGGTATTCCAGATGCGGTCTCACCAGGTCAGAGTAGGGGTGTAGGCGAACCTCCCTCAACCTGCTGGACAAAGTTTTCTTAATGCACCCCAGGATACCATTGGCCCTCGTGGCCACATTGCTGTCGCATGGATAACTTACTGTCCACTGGGACTCCAAGGTCTTTCTCTGTGGAGCTGCTTTCCATCAGGACAACCTCTCATCTGTCCTGGTGCCTGTACTATTCCTCCCCAGATGCAGGACTCTACACTTGTCCTTACTGAACTTCATGAGGTTCACCTTTGCCCGGCTGTCTAGCCAGTCCAGATCTCGTTGGATAGCAGCACAGCCTTCTGGTGTGTCAGTCACTCCTCCCAGTTTCGTACCATCAGCGAACTTGCTGAAGGTGCACTCTGTCCCCTCACCCAAGTCGTTGATGAAGATAGTGCCATGTGGCCTCATAACTGGCCAAAGCAAAGATGATGGGAGATAAATTTATAAAACGTTACAGCTGCTGGCAATGGCTGGAGCAGGACATTTAGAGCACCCACAAGGTGTTCATAACACTTGAATGCATCTTTTGTACATGTCAGGCTAGGCGAGGTGCATTCCCACAGCTCCCACTCCCCAGTTAGATGCGTTGGCATCCTTTGAACCCTGCAGTTGGAGGTCAGTCACCCCAACACCTCTGTCATCTTCATGTGGGCTATTACCATCATGACTGGTCTCAGTCCAGCCCCGGTGATTTCTCAATGTTGGCAAGTAAAGAACAGCTGCCACTCAGTCCTCCAAAAGCCGAATTTATGGAGAGGCTCCGCAGTCCACTGCTGTTAATGCCAGGTCAGTGTGGTGCAGGGTCACTCGGAGGGACACACTGGCACCGGAGCAGGCAAGGAAGCCTGTCTGTCACTGCCTGCACTACACAGAGCCCCATCAGTAAGTTTATCCTGCATATTTTACATTGGGGTGGCCACAGGGTTTGGCTCATGGAGAGGATCCCTCACACTGCATTAAGGTATTACTGCACTGAAGCTTTGAACATTGGTATGTTCAGAGGAGATTGTATCTCACAGGAGGTGTTTATCTCTTAGTTAAGCACTGAAGAAGTTGCTAAGGGTACTGTTTACTTTCAGGTCAGGGGATGACTCTGTCCAGCCTCCCTCTCTGAGGAACACAAATGTTGCCAAAAAAAAGTGTCACAGGAATATCAAAAACTACTCCCTGCTTAAGCTGAGAATCAGTAACACCTGGAGAAGGGAAGGTGAGGGGATTTTCTCCTAAGAAAAAAGAGTGGCTTTGTTTCTAGGGGTAGTGTGAAGCTCCAAGCAGCCTTTCGCCCGTGACTTCAACGACGGGTCTGCAGGAGAGGTCAGCTAGAGCACTGTGGGTCTGATCCAAGAGTCGGAAGATTTCAACATGATTTTCTTTAAATTCTACTCATTTGTCCCCACTACAAATTTCATATTTATCCTACATTTATCTATAACCACACAGTGCCCATCTCCACCCAGGTTCATACCAGAGTCCCCATTCAGGCATCTACTGACAGGGTGGCCTAAGGCTTAGGTAGACAAGGTCTACTGTCTTTCAGCAGAAGTTTACCCCAATGTACAAACTTTCAAAAAGCTACATCACAATGACCTGTCTGTGGCTTTTATATCACTACAAGAAAGTGCAGAAGGCCAGGTTGGAAGGTGTCATTACACAGCAGATAGTTCTTCTGCTGAATTGATGGTTTGCTGAGGTGTACAATGAAATCACCACTATGGAAGGGCTCAAGATAAGGAAGATACCACAGTGTTTCTCCTTGCTTTGAGAGGACTGATGAAGGTCAGCATCACTGCTCAGACGATGAGGGTCACCTGCAGTCTTTCCTGCACAGCAATAATGTTTTTGAAGAACATTTTGAAGTCTTAGATCTCCCTCTAAGTGGGGCTTGTTTGCAGTTTTTGCAGTTTAAGACCTGAGGGAATGCTAGGTTTAGATCGTGCTGTGCAAACACAAAATGTAAAGTAATCAAAGTACTCAGAAAAACGGGTAAGTCAGCATTTTAAACCACTAGTTTCATCCTTCAGAACATGTTTCACCCTTCAGAACATGTTTCTACCAGCATGGTATACGATATAACAAACAGTTGTTCTAAGGTACACAAATGCAATATATTATCACTCTTGCTTAGTTGTATTTCAGTGACACCCAAGTAAAGTTGTTTGTGCAGCTTGCACTTTAATTAGGAAAATTAATTACATGTCACATACCAGAGAACATCTGGGACCCTTGCTCTCATCCATGACAGGAGAGAAAATGCTTGGGGAAAGTGTCAGGGCTGTGAACAGGAAAGGATCCTGCCTGCAGGATGCCATTGAGAAGGAAAGAAGGGGACTGAAAGGGGAAGAGGGACAGTGACTTGCTAAAGTGACCAGTTAAAGAAACTGATGGCCCTGCCAAAGAACGGGACTCTGACCTTGCTAAACTAGTCATGTTTCTAAGCGATGCCACCAGTCTATGAACTCAAAGGTGACCGAGTACCCTCATCTCCCAGACACCCATCAAGCAGCGAGAGGGATGTGTGGTTTTGAGCAGGGTTAGGCATGCACAACCACACCGCAACACACTCTGCACACTGAAAATACCCTGTCCTGAGCGTTCCAGGTGAGACAGGCAGACTGACCCCAGTTCTCCCAGTGCAAAATTGAGGAGGGAGCCTTGTGTGTGTCTGCAAGGAGATGGAGGAGACGGCATCATTAGTGGCTGCAAATTGCTGCCATGATAACAGCATTGCAGGAACACCTGGGGGAAAATTAACCATTATAAAGCCTGTGCAGGGATTACCTGGGTGCACACAACCAAGCCACGTACTGGAGGTGGGTGGTAAAAGCAAAAAAAGGGGTAAACAAAGGAGGTGAAGGTGCCAGACACAGACTCATGGTTTGTGCAGGAGAGGACGCTGGGCTGGAGCTGAGACCTGGGGTGACCATCGCTGCTGGTCGTGCTCTGCGGTGCCATACCAGGAATCTTGCTTCTCCTCTCCTGTCACCTCTCTCCTCCCGAAAACCCTCACCCTAGCCCTGGGAACAAACTGGTGCGTCACCGTGCAATTACAAACTGCCAATCCATGTCAGCCTGAGATGGGTGGGAATTAAGGTTCCACTGACATCTAGCATTTTTCTCATTTTTGACAGTCTGACTAATTTCAGACTAATTTGATGTCTTCTTGTGTTCTGTCGTTTGGGTTTGGTTTTTATCATTATTACTGTAATTACATTTATGCATGTTTCTGTTTGATTAAACGTCAAATAGTAAATACCTACACGCAGTAGTCACAGCAAGACAAAATCCAGAGATTTGCTTTCCTGTCTCTAGCTGACTCTGGAACAAACAGCACTCAAGTCAGGACCTTCTCTTTGGAGAAATGCATGAAATCTGGAAACGAAAATCAGAGAATTGCCTCTGGGCAAAGATAGAAAAAAAACAGTCTGCTCCCCAGCTCCATTGTCGTTTAGGTCCCTACAGCAATCAGGCATCTTCCTCTCTTTACTTACCTGCTGTTTGTGGCTTAACAGTTGTGTTAATATGTGGGGCATAAATATCATCTAGAATATTTATTTATGCAATCTCTTAGGTATTTTAGGATGCTTAAAATTATCTTCATATGCAGTAAGATACATAAGTATCACCACCAGCAATGTTCACTAAAACACCTAAGGCATCACTTTATCATGGCCAAGATTTCTCTTTCGGGGCAAGTTATAATTCTTCATCCTGGGTAACAGAGCCAATGTGTTTCAGATGGTGGCACCTTGATTCAGGAAGTTATTTGTACCTGTCAGCTGTGCTGCAACAACTCACTGTGATCATGTTGGCCAGATCAGTTTAAGCGGAAATATTTTCTGATGCAAGCAGGTAAGCCAAGGGCACACATGTAGATCAGTTCTACCAGGTTTAAGCTGGTGGCAATGGTATGCCTTTTGGTGGTGAGTACCAACATCTGGCTTATCAAGCAGCAGCAGGGAAAGGAGGAGGAAGGGCACAAGGGTGGACATGATGAAGCCCCCTCCATGGTACAGACAGGCTGTGCAAAAAACCCCTGGTCCCGAGGAGTGTGCTCACCCACTCCTGCAGTCACCTCTGTACCCATGGGCGTCTTGAGCTGTGTCATATGGGCCAGGGGGTCAGGGGTAACGAGGCAGGGCACAACGGACGGAAGTAATTAAAGACAGAGGAGTCATCTCATCATGATTGCTGCTGGAGCGGAAGTCGTTCTGGGAAACAGTGCACACCCATGAGCTGTTCCAGCCTTGGCAGCCAGGGCCCTTAGCACCACTTGGTTCACATTTCTGCAAACCATTGGGATGGGCAGAACCAGACCTGAAGACCTCAGTTCACCTCTTTAAGCACCTGCAAGTGGGGTCTCCTCCTCAGGCCTGTGCAGAAAGTCACTGTCATCATCAGGATAAGAGAAGGAGGGTTTGGGGGAATCTAGCTGCTTGTGAAAGGACGGGGCAGGTCTGGCTGATGAGAGCAAACTGGCTTTGCTTGGCACAATTTCAGCTCTTTCAGAATTACTCCCTGGAGGACAGATATCTTTCTCTGCTCTGTGAGCAGAGATGTGACTTCCCTGCTTCCCCAGAGCAGAAGCTTCGCAAGGGGAGGGTCTCCAGACCTGGGATCCACAGGAGCTATTAAATGGGGGCCACAGTATACTGCCATCCTGGGGTGGGTTTCTCCCCCAGTTGCTGTCCCAGCACATCCAATGGCTGTTTTGTCTCCCAGGTCCATCAGGCATTTCCTCCAAGTTTGACGCAGCCAAGCACTTAAATCTGAAGCATATCAACAGTCTTACTCAAACCTGAAGTGCCTGGATCAGGGCCTGTTTGCATATGACAAGCGTGAGCTTTCTTCCATGGCTGTCACAGGAAGGGCGTCATTTTTCATCACTTACTATTTAAACATCAATTTGTAGCATAGCAGGAAGAGCCAAAGAGGAGCATCTCACGCCAGCGACTTCTAGGAGGAATTTGAACCAAATAAGCCCATCTTGGACTGATGTGATGGCTCAAGGGCAATGTGAAGCTGCTTTGCTTCAGTTACTTGTTACAGTGTGCAGACACTGCTTGTGGGGCTCAGACAGGACCGCTTGTGACTATCTGCGTGCACGTGCAGGCAGTAAATACAGGAACTTGCCTAGGAGAAAATATGCAGAGACATTAAACCCAGGAGCTTTTCATCACCCTGGCTGGACCAGTCACAGCCTGACTAACAGGAGGCCAAACCTATACTTACTGCAATTTATATAAATCAAGAGAGATCCCATGAAAGACAACCAACCAACCTAATTGCTCTAGGGACAAATTCCTTCTGACACATACATTGATAACATCAATTACCTCCCAAACAGACTGATTCAAATGCTGTGGCTGTTTTCAAAGGTGATAAACATTTTGGGAGGAGGTCGGCCAGAGTCTGGAAAAGGCATGGGCAACACCCATCAGAGACCATAGACTCACGGATGAGACCCCAGGATGGCCTGTTCCCATTTCCCTACACACCACAGGCCAAAAAAAGGCTTCCGTCCAGCATTCTACTTCAAGCTACAGACCTGTAGTGAAAAACAAATTCAAAGCTAGACTGTGCTAAAGCACACTTGAGTGCCAAAACCTCCTGCAATAGCAGGGAATCTGTTGAATAAAAACCATTTAATTCTGCGTGGAGCCCTTTCCTCGACAACCCTCTTCAACAAATCCATCCCGCTCTCTCTCAGGCCGGGTGCTCGGCACCCAGGTGACGGCAGGCTCCCCTCAATTAGCAGGTCAGCAGGAGGCCACACAGTGCCGGAGGAGAAGTGGATGACACTACACCCAGTACTGTTCATCGCTGTTTACAGAGCAAAACCTCCCTCCTGCTGCCAGACCGGCCCCTCCGCAGCCCCGCAGGCCACCCAGGAGAGGTGGCTCCCTGGAGGGAGATGTGAGAACTGCAGAAGCAGCTGATCCAGGTGAGCTCAGCCAACTAGAGCAGCATGTGTTAGCACCCTTTGGCCTCAGTGTTAGAAAAAAAAAAAAAAAAAGTGTATTCTTCGCCCAGGGTGCAATAAACCCAGTTCTCACACACTCAGGACAAACACTGCTTATTTATTTCAGTTACGCAAGCCTGGGTGTTCGGTGGTTTCTGACAAATCAAGCACACCGAGCTGGACTCTCTGTGCTATATTTATACATAAAACTTGCAAAGTTAGTAATTCCAAAGCCTGTCCTCTTTACAATGATTTGTTAGTAATTTACATATAATTATAATACTGCTGACTCCGTACTTCCAATGTTTCCCAAGCTCAGGGAAAGGGTCTTCACCTGGGCAACGGCTTTTTGGCCTGTGGTCATGATTTTTAGGATTATAATGAAGCCAGTTCACTTAAGGATTGTGCTAATTGTTGTTTATCTGACTGTACAAAAATACATGAAACCAAAATAATCTCTAAGTCTATTTGATTTATGTGTTTTTCAGGATGTTTCTTCTTCAAGGACAGACAACTCTTGATTAAAAACTTCCAAACTGATTATGTCGACAACTTCCAGGATAGCCTCCTTGTTATAACCACTAATAGTTATGAAAAGGCCTCACTAAATTCATAAGCAATATTTTAGAGGTCCTTCAGTTCCCTCTTTGCCTCCTTGTTTGCCTGGGCCGATAACATCAGGAGACTTTGTGCTCTTGCTGCTCAAGCCTGTTTTGCTGGTGTTGCACAGTGGGACTGAACTCTTGTGGCTGTGCAATGCAGACACCTCTCCATCTGATGGTAGCCACTTCAACCTTCTCCCTGCACCAAGGAGAGCATCCCCATCCCCACAGGCATAGGTGGCTTGTGCCCAGCCTGGGGAAGGTGGCCTGGCTTCTCAGAGCTGGCCTAGGCTTGGGGCCCTGCACTGTGCCCCCAGAGCCATTACCTGTTATTGTGGTTTTTCTGTGGTTTTCCAGTTCAGTGGGTCTGAAACAATAACAACCACGTCATAGCCTGCCAGAGCGGTGTCTTCTCATAGCAATGGGTGCCAATGGTGTGTTTTGCATTCCTTGGCATGCTAAGGGCTTGGGGGGGAATCCGAGGGCAGAAGGGCTCCAGGAATGCAGCACTGGAGGACCATCAGGCTTGACATGGCATAGTGTGGGATGCTTGGAGCAGCTCAGGAGGCAGATTTCCCATCAGCTGGGTGAAACAGGGGTGTCTGGGATGTTAGTCTTCATTTAGGGTTGCATTTTAGGGCTTAGTGCAACGTCCAGTCTCTATGGGCGTTTGCAACAGCTGTCCTACCCCAGTGTGCATCTCACTTCTGCAAGGAAAAAGGAGGTGTGAAAAGGGAGAAGGAGGAGGAGCCAGGCAGGAGTTCAGAGAAGTTAACTGCATAGTAAGAAAGAATGAGGCAGGACAGAAGTGAAAAGTAAATAAAGTCACTGGAAAGCAGCAACTGCGGAACTCTTGTAAATCTTGGAAACAAAAGAGGACAGAGTCAGTCTTACAGCAGAAAGGAAGCCTGAGACCTACAAAAGCTCTTCCGTGTCTGTGAGAAGTCAATGCCAAAGTAACTACATCACTGTCCCTGTTCCAACACTCAGAAACACTGCAGAAAACCAGCTCACCATGAGGAATAGATGTTGGAAAGGACCTACAGTCTCTAGTTTTTCCTAGGAGATGAAGATCCTACAGCCAGCTGCAGGTGAGAGACAGGAACAGAGGGAGAGGCGTATAGAGCTAATTGGTCCTGATTCGAAAGAACTAAAAATAAATCCTGGGGGAAGACCTCAGCACGCTGCACGTCTCCAGGGGATGCTGACTCAGGCAGAAGCGGCATGATGCAGAGGAACGGGGAGGCAAGACGGTCCTCAGCAGAAATCTCATTAAAGCTACTTAGCTATTCCTGCTAACCTGCCTCCTATCTACTGCCCTGAGGGCTTAAGCAAAGAGCATTAAGAATGAAATTAAGAAAGTGGAAATGTAGGCTGAACACCTGAAAAAAATCTCCCTGACACATCAGGATGAGCTGAGGGTGTTCTCAGACAGAGGTCTTTGCCGGCACCATCAGCTGGCTGAGATGGAGTGGGAGCAGGCACAATCCTGCAGCAGCAGCACCTCCAACCCCAGCCGAAATGCCCCTGGGGAAGTTTCCCTCCCTGCTGGGCACCTCTGGGCTCTTGGTCCCCAGTGGATGGGGGAGCAGGGATGCACAGCCCCCCTGAGAACATCCTGCGGGCAGAGATGTTCCTTTCAGCTGGGTTACACCCCAGGCTGGGCCAGTTTACTGCTTGCTGCTCACCCTTGCTAGGGGAGGGGAGCAGCTCCACACATCCTGGGGTCGGGGTGGGGTTTCCATGGGAAGGGGAGAACATGTCTCTGCCCTGTATTCTGCTGCCTGGCAGAGGATATGTGATGGCTGGCCAGTCCCTGGGCAAAGGAGTGAGCCTGGAGCACTTTTATTTACTGCTGCAGCCCTTCAGATGCTCCCACAGCCTCCAGAACCATTGAGGCTCATGCAGAAGTGGCCATAATGTAGCTGTGAAACTCGAGCATGTGCTTGTCCAGCTAGCAGTTTACCATCTTTCACCCAACTCTTCTTCTGGCCCTTTTCAAATGCAAACGAACTAATTAGAAAATGAAAGAACATCGGTGATCAAGCCCTGCTAAGGGACAGCAAAGACTTCCTTGCTCTCCTGTCCCCACTGCCATCCTCTCCGGCAGGGATACCTGCATCAAGTGCAAGAAACCCTCAGGCTGACGGCTGCAATTAGAGGCTGTCATGTGCTATCTGTCCTGTAATTTGCTACATTGGCACAGGCATCTGTATTGGTAATTATGCACATAGTGGGATCCACAGTACTACACATAACTGCTAGTGTGAGCAAGGAGCCAAAAGAGCAAGGCTTTGCAAGAGCACAGCTGAGCGAGAAATTTGGCACGTGCAGAAAACTCCACGAGATGTGTATTGGTGCCTCCCCATGGAGGGCTGTTGGGAAACGACTACAAATATCAACTTTTACAAACAAGAGTTAGGTAACAAACGCACAAATAATAGCATCTTCGTTCAGTTTTCCATCACTTCTGCTATTGCATTGTTGCCGTCCAACCAGAGAGTTACAGTTATCTCTGGGATGGGAAGTGCAGCTAGGAAGGGGAGTCTTTTCCAAAATCCATGCTAACAGAGCAGCAGCTGCCGCCAGCTTTAGGTGGATATACAGTCCCGTGCAGTGCTAATTTCTGGATAACTCTAGGCCAGAGAAGGCTAAGTCTCTATGAGGCCTGAAGAGGGGAGCAAATCGCCAGCTCATGCAGACAGCCCTGCATTCAACCTTTTAAGCAGATACTCAGCCTCAGTCATGGGCTCAGGTTCCAACAACAGCAAAAACATAGGCCCTGTGGTTCACAGTAGTGGCAAGACCCTGTGCAGGTTGCCACTGGCCACCAGCCCCAGAGGCTATCAGGAGTTGATGGAAGTTCACCAGGCAGGAGATGGCAGCATTTCTTTCTTCTCAAAAGCATTTTGTCTTGAATACCTATTTTCAGCAGTGAAGGATGCTGATACTTGTCTCTTCTGACCGGACCTGGGCCTTGGGGCCCAGGTCTGCCCTGCCAGGGATCTCCTATAGCTCCTCCCTCTAACACATAACAAGGGTGAAATGGTTGCAAAGCACCGGGGCCTGGTTCTGCAGCATCTCACCAAACTGCCAGACTGCGACACCCTGGCCTCGAAGCCCAGGAACTTTCCATGTTGTTCTCTTCCAGGCTCTGTGCTCCCTTGCTGTCTGATCTTGGGCAAAACAATAATTCCATCTATGTCTTTTTGCCATTGTAGATCCAGAATAATACTTCAATTCATCAGGAAAAAAAGATCATCCCTTAACAGCATCCTGCTAACACAACGTAGTACAGTGATTTACAAAAGGGTGAGAACCTCCTTTTTATCTCCTTAAATTGTTAAAATAATTAATTACTTCTGGGCACTTTTAATTAAAACTCTGCTGTATTGCTAGTTATGTTTAAAACACTTAACATTGAATCACTTAATCTATAATTTCCTGAAAGCGGCAACCACTGCTGAATTTAATATTCCAATCCCAAACTGCCCTGGAAGTGTTATTTTTATTTGTACACTTGAGTGGCCACTGGTTATTCTGCAGCTCAAATCAACATAATGCCTTTTCCATTCCTCGAAATGACACTAAGGTATTTGTGAGAATTGCAGCTGTCCAACCAAATTATCATCAATCACATGAAATTAGAAAGCATGAGGGGGACAGTTCAGTTTTAATCATAATTTTTGTTCCAAGCTGAGCAAGAGAAATAAAGTTTCTATTCTTCCCCATTAGCACTCCCAGACTACACCCCCAATTCCCCCCATTCCTGTTGCTGATGTTCTGTAGGTGCCTCCAGGTGTGGGGACATTCCTTTGAGGATGGAGGAGAAGCCATAGCTTTGCCCATCCAGCATCGAATCGGACAGGCTGGGGCATTCAAGAAGCTTCAACAGGAGCTGAGCCCACTGGCAACTGCGGTGGGGAGAAAACAGAAGGAAACCAAAGCTCAGCAGAAGAAAGTTGCCCACACAGAGATGCCACTGCATGCCATAGTGGATCTAAGACCTCTGTGGGATCCTGTGGTTGAACACCTCACCCAAGCATCCCCACACTCCCTGGCTCAGTGCTCCTGCCCTCTCCCTCCACCACAGTCCACAGGGCTGATGCCAGAAGCTGCCTTTTTCTGTGCCTGGGCTGACTCATCATTTTACGATAAGAGAAAAAACGCTTTTCCAGCGCTCTCCCTGCACACTCACTGCCTGGCATTGTGCACAGCTAGAGATCACACCTGCCTGCGCATTTAAAAGTCAGATTTTTTTCACCTGGTATCTCATTCCAGCCTCTCTCTGACATTTGTATGGAAAGAGATTTTATAGAAAACCTGGGATAACACTGCATCCTTGTGTCAGGTGAAGCTGAATAGTGATGCAACTTCAAAACTCAGCTTATAGTGACAATTGTCCCCTCTGTTCCTCATCTGTGTTCACACCTTGGCATGGATAGATAGGGCATCTCTCACAGTGTCTTTAAGAAATCTCTTGAGAAGACCTAGCAGTATTCAGGAAGCCAGGAAGAAACAGCTGGGCCTGAGACATTGTCCTGTTGCTTTTTGGTCATAGGGAATAAGTAAACCCAGGTTCTGGAGACCCACTGCCACCACCGGAGCAATGTATGTGAGCTATCAGGATCAGCTCTGCCAACTCAGCCAGCTGTTTTGAATGCAGACCACAGGAGTCAACAGCATGGTCATCTCTGTGGTGACACTGAGGCTGCATGCTCTGCCCATAATTAATGTTGTTCTGCTGCACCGAGCCTCCAGACCCCAAAATGCTAACAGTGATGTAGGGTAAGTATAAGGGAATTAATCCCTCCTGCTCTCTGGTGCTCACCTGCAGTGCAACACTAACTGCTGAAGGCACCAGCATGACACTATCAGTTCTTCTCCATGTCAAAAGAGGAGATTTGCTTTAAAAATTAGTATCTAAACATGTTTTTTAAACTCTAATCATGAGACTTTGGATTTATATCCAGCTAAATCAGCCCTCTGTCAGGAGCAGAAGCATCTGGGGATGGATGCCATAGGAACATCAGAAAACCCAGAAGCATGAGTAGCATCCAGGGACACTGGAGCATCTGAGGATCAGCACAGAGTAGCTCCGTTCTCTCACCTTCTCCGTGCAACACAGGTGCCTCGGTGCTTACGACTCCAGTTTTGCTTTCTTGCTCATCATACAACCGACAACCGGGCCTGGAGAAGTTGCCAGCAGGCAGAAGTACCATTTCTGAACACTTCCACGAGCAGATGTGGCATGGCAGGGAAGCCTGGCTCCTTCCCAAAGAGCTCTGTCCGCCGCAGAGCAGTGTATCCATGCTGGCCCTTTATTTTCTAAGGAACAACCAAGCGGGCAGTTATATGGAAGGGAGACGGTAGAGGGCAGCTCCACCCTGCTTAACGCAGGAAATATTGTTTGCAAGTAGCAGCTGTTTACATGCTGCGTGCCAAGGTGAGGCAGATAATTTTGCACTCCAGGATCATGAAAGGGACAGGGAAGATGGTGGCAGACACCATCTTCTGTCCTCGCTCCCCATCTTCAGTGTCTCTGTGCAGCGCAGAGCCCGTCTGTCCTCTCTGCAGGGTAACTTGTGGTTTGAGTGACAAGAATGCTGGGCGTCATCACATCTTCTGGGGCTGCTGGAGACTCAGAACGGTCCAGTTGCCCAGTTAGGGCTCAGTTTGGCCTTTGGGATGTCCCTGCTGAAGCTACTGCCTTTCTGCAGGGAAGGATGGGGTGGGCAGATGTCACCCTCTGTGCCCATGTAGGGCAGACCTGAGGGTGGATGACATGGCAGCAAGGATGTCAGCTTCATCCTGGCCCTGATGGGGATGGTTTGAACTCTTCCTGTAAAAAGCCCATGCAGTCCATGCTAAAAATTGGATGAACACCTTACACTTTCCCTTATGTGGTGGGTCGAGTCACCTGGGCAGGAGGGGCTGCCCTGGCATCATCCTTCCCCCACCCCAAACACCCACTGCCACGTTGAAGTGAAGTGGTGAGCTGGGACAGAGTCACCTCATGCATCACAGAGCCACAAGAAAGGACACAACCTTGTTAGAGATGCATTTTCTGCAGATCAGTCTTTGGTAAAGAGATCAGAGCAGCCCTGGCTTTTACAGAAAACTCAATGAAGCGGGTCAGAGGTATAAATTTTAGCCCAGAAATGATTCATAGCCTTTCTTTCCCAATACTTGGAAGCTGGACAATTTGTTAGGTGATGAGCACCCATGTGTGGCAAACAAACTCGGACTGGAAACTTCAACTGGCTTCAGCGGAAATCTTAACCTTCCCAAAGGCAAAGATGGGCATGTTCCATCACGGTCTATCTTCTGCCACAGGTGTTTTTTCCTTTCTCCTCTCTCCTGAAGCCCATTTCGGAATATAAATCCTGCCTTTTGCCAGGCTTTATCTGCATGAGAGATACTTCCTGGGAGGATTTGACTCTAGAAGCAATCAGACGGCAAACAGCGACCACAACCATCATGTTTCCATCCACAACACACAGTCTGACTCCCCCGGCGTGGGTGGAGACAGCCCATATTTTCACTCTGAAAAGTCAGCAGGGAAGAAATGCCTTGAAGCACGAATAAACTGAGAAAAATAATTAACTATGACAATTAATTTGGCAATCTCCATTGCTATTTTGCACCTCCAGGATAGAAAAACGCCTGCAGCTCATTGCATTGATTCGCCCTCCACAGCGTTTGTAAGAAAACATGGGGGAAGGAGATGCTGCTTGTCCCAGACGAACATTAGGATGGAGCGGGACCAGAGGCACGTCACGCACATGCTCCTGGTCTGAGCTGTGTCAGAGCAGCGAGGCCATGAGCCAGCCCAGGTGCAACACAGCATGAGGAGCTTGCTCAGCTGCAACATTCTTAGGTCACCTCCAGTGTCATAGGCATCTGGCAGACGCAACACAGCTTTTCCTACCAGCAGTCATCACGATATTTAAAATCCAGGATGTGTATTTCTGTAGCAATACACATCCAACAGTACGTGGGAGAGGCTGAAAACTGAGGATCTTCATTTCACTGTTGCAGGAGATCTCTGCAGACCTTCAGTGCACAGTGCTGCCCAGCCTGCCGGCAGGAATCACCAGATTTCTGCACCCTGCTGCTGCCTTCCCAGAGCTGACAGTTCACATAAAAAGCTGGAGAGTTCTGTTTCAGAGGCAGCAAGCAGCAGGTTGCATCCATTAGCACAAGGTAATGATGGCTCCTACCTGGTTCACAGCAAGGCTGGGTGAGGATGCTGTCACAGCATGGCTGTGGGCAGCCCTCCATGGTGACAATGCAGCTGGGGATAGACAATGCCAGTCCAATGTCCCTTTGGGACACCTCAGTCTGTGGTAAACTCAAGGCAGACTATCTCAGAGCCACAGAGGAATTGAGATGGGAAGGGATGTCTGGAGGTCATCTGGTCCAACCCCTTTGCTCAAGCAGGGCCACCTACAGCCCACTGCCCATGTCTAGATGACTTTTGAGTATCTCCTAGGATGGAGACTGTACAACCCGTCAGGACAATCTATGCCAGTGCTCAGTCACCCTGATAGTGCAAAAGTGTTTACTGATGCTTAGATGGAGCCTGATGTTTCCATTTGTAGCCATCACCTTCTGATCCGGGACAAGGATCTCTAGAGATGGTAACATGGGCTGGCTTCTGCTGAGCAGTGCTTTCAGGATGTCTCACACGTGGTATCGCACACATTGTAGTTACTCAGAAAGTAAAAATGAAAGGGAAGCGGAGACCATCCTTGGCAGATGGACACATCGAAGATGCGCTTTCCCCTTGGCTGGTGAGAAGACATGCCCCATCCCTAAAGGGCTGCTGTGCCTGTCTCCGTTTCCACACAGCTGTGGCCCCAAGTCCATTAATAGAGGTTTGTGCAACTCAGGTTTATCCAAGTGGATGCATTCAACCCAGGTCACTCCCTTGTTGGTGTGCCTGAACATTGGAGTCTGCTCTTGGATGTTGTGAGGCAGGTGCTGCCCAACTGGGGTGACCACTGTGGGGCAGCTGGGGCAACCAGATATCCCAAACAATGGCAGATTTTTGGAAAAGGATCAAAATCCATCACCAGACACTCACCGATCAAGCCCCAGGCGGGGATGTGGATGTTAGCTGAAATGCTCCAATCCCATCCCTGAGATCAGGGGATCTCTGGAGCCTCTCAGAGGCTCCTTATGTATCTTCAAACCCAAACCAAAGTCCCCACTGATGCTCCCCTGGCCACCACGCAGCCACCAACCGCCTTGCCCGAGCACCCACCCTCTGCTGCCGTCTGACACACATTTTTATTTTGCTGTCCTTGAGCTTTTCTCTTCATGCAATTGCCATAAGGTCCCAAGTCAGAAACCTTTGTGGTTTTAGAGGGATTCTACTTCTGAAGAATCAAGCTGCTTCTGCATGGATGTCGCAGCCCACAGGCTGAGCAAAGCGCAAATCTCCATGAGTCATTAAGCATCTCTCCCCCGAGAGGCATCTCGCTCTCGGTTACAGGCTGGAGGTGCGTGCGTCTCCAACAGAAGGTGGGAAAAAGGAAGTTTTTAGCTCTCAAGTGTAAAAATGAATGTTCAATAAATAGAATCATTATTCAGCCATGAAAAAGTGCTGTTCCAGTCACCAGCGCCCCGGGGCTATTTACTTGGCTGGGCAAGTGGTGGGGAGTGGAACGTAGCAGCTCCTGAGCTTTGCTATGCATGCTGTGGGTTTTTACTTGAGCACTTCTGCTGCCTGTCTGGTTTGCTTTTAAATAAGCATGAGGCGCAAGCAGAAGCTGTGGGGAAGCTTGGAACGAGCCAGCCCAAGGTCAGCCCTTCCCAGCCACTCAGTGAAGAAGATCTGCTAGGGAGGAAGGGCAGAGTGATGGGGAAAGTTTGCTGGCACCCCCTGTAATCTCCCTCTTTTCTCTAATTAATTTGCTGCAAATTAATTAACAGGCTTGAAGCCTCAGCTCCCGCCAGTGCCCATCTCCTGCTGCCCACTGGACCAGTGTGCCTCTGGGGAGGCAGCAGGCAGTAGTGCTTTCCAAGAAAAAAACTGCATGTGGAATAAAGGTCCCAGGGTGGTACGTGTGATGTCTTTGGGTTTAGGCACCATTTGGTTGATGGCATGGGCCAACTCAGCTACCTTCAAGGTTACTGGAGGCTGATGTGCTTCATGGGATGATGGGTGGTTTACTCAGATGGCCTGTTCCGCATCACATAATGATGACAATCTGCTGGGGTCTGATTCTGATCAGCTTAAGGCAAAGCAGAGCTTCCGGGAGACCTTATAGCAGCCTTCTGGTAGCTGAAGGGGCCCTACAGGAAAGTTGGGGAGAGACTGTTTACAAGGGCATGTAGCAACAGGACGAGCGGCAATGGTTTTAAACTAGAGCAGGGTAGATTTAGATTGGACATTAGGAAGAAGTTCTTTACTATGAGGTTGGTGGAAAACTGGAATGGGCTGCCCAGGGAGGTGGTGGTGGCCCCATCCCCCAAGACATTCAAGGTCAGGCTTGATGAGACCTTGAGCAACATGATCTACTTGAGGATGTCCCTGCTCACTGGAGAGGGGTTGAACTAGATGACCTTTGGAGGTCCGTTCCGACCTGGGGCATTTTATGATTCTATGATTCTTATCTAGCATATGGCCAGAGCTCTGGTCCTTTCAGCAGCCCCTCTCAGCATCTGTGGTGCCAGGGCAAATCCGACAACCAGAATCTCTTCTGTAAATACACTTTAGCACTCATCACGGTTTTCACAAAAACAAGTGAAAATGCACCTACGCCAGTCAGAAATTTGGAATATTCCTTCAAATATTCTCTCAGTTGGATACTCATTAGTTACAACCTTGTTAGCATAATGAGCATGGTAGGCACCGTTCCCTGGGGCTAGACTTCAGTGGCCCAACATGGCTTATCCATGCTGACCATGTTTCTTCCAGAACTGTCCTCAGGAGGACACTCTGGAAGTTAGCATGGGACAAAGACTTTTCCCAGTAGGTAGCTTGAGTGCAGCCACCTTGGTTTGGGGGACTGAGAGCTCAATCACAGAGGTGTGGGCCACTCTAGTCTTAGCTGCCGTAAAGCCAGAGGATAGCCCAGGGAATCTTCCAGTCACTGATGCCAACACAATTGCCATGTCCATAGGTTGACCCTGGTGGATGTCAGATGCCCACCAAAATCACTCTATCACTCTCCCTCCTCAACCCTATACCCTGAAGACCCCCAAACCAAGCATGTGTGAGATCCCTCATGGGATGTTGCACCTACGTCCATGTCAGGGCTGTGGTTCTTCATCTGGACCATTCTTCAGGTGGCAGCTACTAGATGACAAGCATTCAATGAGCAGCCAGCCGCAGGTTTTGGCTCTGTGCCCCAGCACTTCCCCTGGGTGGGCTGATGTCAGCTCCCTCCTCAGAGATGTAGAGATGTGTGTTTGGGTGGCATTTGCCAACAAGTCACATCCCATCCCCTTTGGGGAAGTTCCCCACTTACTTTCAGGTCCCTGTAGGGTCTCTGATCCAAGACAGTGGAGCGCCCAGAACCTTTCCCACATTATCGTGCCAGTGCAGGAGCTTTGGGGCAAATGTCATGCCAGGGTCTTGGCAAGGAAAATTTGGACTTGATTATTCTGCACGTAATTGTGGTGTGTTTGTGCAGCTGTTTGGTACGCACCCTTCTCCACAGCTGAGCATGGCCAACAGGTCATACCTTCTTCTTCGTCCTCCCCTCCACTCCATGCCAGGATAGCCTGTCTAGTTTGAAACCTCGTTAGCTTAATTTAAGAGGTCATTTTGCGAGGAAGACCGATCCGTGCCAAAGCTAACACAGGAAAAGAACTGTCATCTGTTTCCTCTTTATGAAGTGCTATTGCTATGCCGAAAACACGCTCCAAACCCCTATTTTTTGATCCAAGACAACGACACCATCCAGCAACAATAAAACCACTTAAAATTATGCTCCTAGCTCAGTACAGCCAGAAGCATTAGATGCTTGGGAGACTCTCTCCTGGGAGACACTATCTTAGGAGACACTGTCTTGGGAGATGCTGTCTTGGGAGACTCTGTATGTATGAATAACTTGTTATGCCAAAACGGACTTTCTGGAGACTATTTCATGGTGACGACATCACTATTCAGTAAATTGCACTTGCATCCAATACCTTCATGTAAAATCAGACTGAAATAATCACCACTGGAGAAACCATTTCAGAGCAGATGGTTGAATAGGTGGAGTAACAATTATTTCAGTCCACAACTTATTTATTCAGAATTAAATCCTTTTGCTTCAGAATAGAGAGTCCATGCAGAAGCTGCTCAGGAGCAAGTTATTCTGTTACAGATATGCCCAGCCCTCTGTGGACAGGTGCCAACAAGTTCAACATGAAATTAAAACGAACATTAGGATGGAAGAAGGAAAAAGAGCTACAAAAGAAAAACAAAACAAAACCAAACCCTCCAAACCCAAATGAACCAAAACCTCCTGAAGCAGGCCCAAGAGCTGTGATACTGGATGAGGGTATCACAGCTGAGCCTCCCAGCACCTGCTGCAGCAGAGATGCTGCTCAAATTGTTGTTACAACCCAGGGAGGGAAGATGGTGAGGACGATGGCTACATGTCAAGGCACCTGTGGGGTTCGCTGCTTCTGACCACATGCTCACATGGAGGCAGGGTGAGACCTGCAAGGGGGAAAGCTGACACTCAGAGTAAACAGTGACTCTGTCAAAGATGCCCCATGTAGATGAGTAATTCTCATCTACTTGTGCTGTCTCACCCAAAATGGCCCCGCTGTGGTTTATGGTCTTTGGTCTTTGTTAAAAAGACAGGATTTGCACACAGTGAAGATGCTCCACAGTCAGCAGGCACTCGGCCGAGCAAGTGGGGCAGCTTCTTCAGTTGTATGGCATTGTTTCATCAAGCAACAGACTCTGGATCTGGCCCATTCCCTCCTGGCCAGGCTCACTCAGGGCATGAGTGGGTGAAACCAGTTGGGGCAAACAGGAAAACTAAAAGGGGGAAATGGGGATGCCCAGAGCCTTGAGTGTACCAAGTAGAGCTGCAGCCTCTGGACTGCTCTGCAGGCTGTCATCAGTGCGTTAAGCTGTGCCAGTGCTCAGGGATGCTGCCAGCCGGAGAGGTCATGCAGCCCAATCTCTGACGGGCTCCACGTGTCTGAGTCCTGAGCAGTGCCTGCTGCAAAAAGCCACACTGGAGTGGGAAGAGCCAGAAGGAAGTGGGGTCTCATGACAGTGGGGCAGAGTGGGAAAGTTTATTCCTGGAGGCTTTGCTGTAGGCACCAGAGCATTGTCTCTGGTTGTAAGAAAGATGTATTGGGAGGAAAGGGATTGGTTCTGACCAGTCTGTGCCACAGGGTTGCAAAGTATCACGGGGAAGATGTCAGGGCTTGTGGATAATATCTGGCTTTTTGAGCTTTGCAATTAAATGCTGAGCTCCTCATCTAATTTACTACCACATTAAACATATAAAACAACAACTTATTGTTTTATAATCTCTCCCAGGGGGAGTTAAGCTGTTGCAGCATCCTGCAAGAGCTGCAGTGAATGATGGAGGTTACTCAAGCACTGCCAACCATCTCACTACGAGACCTCTTCCAGCCAAAAATACAGCAACACCCACAGTCCACAAACACTAGGTTCATGCCAGGACCATGGCAGCCGTGTCTCTGGCCTTCTCCAAGCTGTCCTCCGTGTGACAAGCACTCACTCAAACTGTGCTGGCGGGCAGCCTACCCCTGGCACACGGTCCCTGCTGAGCCCTGGGATCCGCAACAACATGCTAACGTAACTGCTGGTGCCACACAGCATTGACCTTAAGTGCCTTTAGACTTTCTTCCATCTCCTCCTGCCACTGCCACCACCACCACCTCCCTCTCAGCCTTCAGCACAGGCTGTGGACACACTGGTCCCTGACACTGCAATATTCATAGAATCGTAGAATCATCATAGAATAATAGAATCATAAATCATAGAATTATAAAATGGTTTGGGTTGGAAGGGACCTTAAAGATCATCTAGTTCCAACCCCCCTGCCATGGCAGGGACACCTCCCACTAAACCAGGTTGCTCAAGGCTTCATCCAACCTAGATTTGAACACATCCAGTGATGGAGCATCCACAACTCCCCTGGGCAACTTGCTCCATTGTCTCACCAGCCTCAGAGTGAAGAATTTCTTTCTTATTTCCAATCTAAATCTACCCTCTGTGGTCAGTAGGCAAGGTTCTTCCTCTGTCGCAGGTGTGTGACCACTGCTGCCAGACACCTGCAGCTCTGCTCTCTGCTCAGTAGTTACCAACTACATCAGCCTAAAATGCTGGATTGCCGGAGCTCCTGCCAGGAAGCTGCAGATACCACCTCCACAGCAAGGAACCATCACTATGCCCAGTAAGGCTTTCTGGGAAAGTTGTTGGTCACTTTGTGTCGCTGCATAGGATCTTCTCGCTGATAAAACTCAAATGTCTCTGACTTGCTGTACAGGGACCATTGATAACCAGGAGAGGTGTTCCTCACTGACGCTCCATGCCCTTGAAGGTGGCAAGGCCAACCCCAACAGAGTTTGGCTAGAAAAGTTTTGATGCTAGAAATTTCACCTGGTTTCTCTAGAGTGAAGAAAATGTTGTAATTGCCAGGATGGTTGTCAATAAGGACATCAAAGTGTCGTCATTCTGTCTGGCCTTGGAGGCTTCACTTCCTCTCCTTTCCTCTGATTCCTCAACTTCTCCAGCTTTTCACTGGGTAGTTGGATCATAAAACCACCACAGTAGCTTTCCACCACAGGATGCACAAGTTCACACATTTTCAGGAGACATTCAGCAACCCCCAAGATGCCAACCCCTAAATAACAGTCACCCTGCGATATCAGCTGGGGAATCCTTTGCAACTGTTTGATGGGAGAAGGAAATGCTTCGGACACAAGCCTCATCTGACACTTGCTTGCAATTGGCTTGTGGTGCCTGGTAAAACTCTGATGTTGCCATGGTTTTCTAGGCTTCAAGGGGTGTTTTACTCTGTACTGTTAGTTTTTCACAATCTGCTTGTCTTAACTCGTTACTTAGGTTGATCAGAGGTAGTTAAAATAGGCGATGTGTTTGTAAAAGTGCTCTGAAACTACTATCTGTGATACCCAGAGTGGCAGATGCTCTCAGGGAGATCCCAGCAGCAGTAAAACGCATCTGAATGGCATCGACAGGGCTGTGTCTTAATGTCACAGAATCACAGAATGGTAGGGGTGGGAAGGCACCAGCGTCACACTGGGTTTTTCTGCACAATGATTGTATCTTCAAGAATGTAATTGCAGCGTGGCTGCTATCCCTGCCACTGGAGCGAGGAGCCTGCCAGAGCCTGTTCCTGCTGCCTGCATCTCTGTGAATTTATAAAAACTTGCTCTAGTTGCTGGCCAGTCTGAGCGCTCTGCAGATCCTTTGTAGGTCTCAGAGATTTAAAAGCAGCAGCAGATAGACTTTCATTTTATCAGGTGTATTGCTAACGGACAAAAATCATTAATACCCAAAATTAATAACTACACATTTATTTTATCCAGAAAGCATAAGCAGCAGGGGCTTGACCTGACATTTCAGCTCACAAAGCTGCCAGCTCACTGCAAATCCCTCCTTCTTTGTGATTGGCCTGGTCTTCTCGCAGGTGTTGAGAATGTTGGGGCTGGCTGGAATGAGGACTGAGGGCCCTTGGTTTCCACAGGCTCTTTGTGAGATGAGACTCCAACAACAACTGCTTCTCCGCAGGGAATGCAGGTTCACACTGGTGTTGCTATCAGAAAGAAATGGAGTGCTGGATGGAAAATGCTGTCCAGGAACAATGTACCCATGAAGCCTGCAGCTCTGCTGGTCCTGAAGCTTTCTGTGCCACAACCAAAGATCAGTGCCACTCTGATGGGTTTCTTCCACATCCATAGGGAAGTCCTTGTGGCAACGATCTCTTCTTGGCCTCTCTGTTCCCTTTTTTCTCATCCCAGAGAAATGTCTGCACTTCTCAACAGCCACCCCTATGCCCAGCAGCTTTCACAAGAGCATCAGGAGTTTTTTCTTTTTTTTCCCTTCAATTCCATTTCTCCAGCTATCAGGCGATACTTAATGCAAGTCATTTCAGATGCTGAGCTGTTGGAGATGAGAGAAGTAACAAGTTGTTGTCAAGTCTGTTCAGTTTCTATGGCAGCAAGAAGAAAGGATTTTCATTAGGCTTCACTTTTGAGATACTGCCTCCAGAGCAGTTTCTGGGCTCTGGCAATCAATGGTCCCCGTGAAACCTGTGGCATCAGGACCTGCCAGACCCACAGACATGGCGCTGACAGAGCTGGCTGGCAGTTTGCTGTCTGGAGTATGATACATGCAGCTCTCCAGTTTTGCATCTCAGTTAGAAGGCTGGAATGAAGCAGAAGTTCTATTGAGTAGCAATTCAGGGAAAGCGTGGGGGGAGAATAGGAAATCTTGGTGAAGACAGCCCAGTAACTGAACTAAATGAACTAACATCTGTCCTCCTTCAAGCAGTCTCATGGGTAGAGGACACTGGCTCCATCCCTATGACCTAAAACCAGAAGAATCCCTTTTGACAAAGATGTGAGAAACTGAAGAAGAGATGAAATGCTGTTACTCTTCACGACATTATGCAGGGCTGAAAGTGCGTGATCATAATTGAAAAGGCAAGAAGAGCTTCGCAGTGCTGGAACTATGTAATTTATCATTTCATGTCCCCTGTGGACAAGCTCAAGTCTGCTTTTCCATCAGTGCCATTTTACAATGAATTAAACAGTGTTGGGTGTCAGGGTCACCAGCGTTTCTGCTTTGCTAAGAGTACTGAGGGAGACAGAGCCTTCCCTGGAAACAGCCCACTCCTGTGCGGCGGTTCGTCTGTACACTTGCAGATATCCTCCAAATCACCGTTTTTAGATTTCCACAGATACAAAATGTATCTGTCAGATTCATGCTCACAGACCACATCTTTTTCATACATAGCACAATAGTATTCATTTATTCTCATTCTTACTGCTCTGATAGGCCAGACTAGTTGTTTTCTTGACCAAAACACAGGTTGCCTTTGAGAATCAAGTAGCAATATGTTCTTTTATCTTTGAAAAGCAGGGAAGGTCTTTCTGAAGCCTTGTGAGTCTGTCTCTGGAGTATGTAATGTGGTAGCTGTGCTTGGAGAGGGAGATGGAGCTTTTGTTAGCACAGGAGGTAGGATCCGTAGACAAAATGATGAATACCATTTCAGAGAGATGTGAGGGCATTGGGAAGATATCTGGTATTGATGAATGGAAGAAGAAATGAGGAGAAAATGAGGAACACGGATGCCTTTGGTAGCCTGGCCAGTGCAAATGATTTTCCACCAAAGGCAGCCACTTTTTTTCAACAGTGAGCACAACTCTTCAGCTCCCCAGTATGACAAATATTATTCTGAAAGAGCAGAGGTTCAGCAAAGTGGTATATTGCAACAGTTATGGGACTTTCCCCTCTAGCTTTAGCCATCTAGAACTCTGATTCCTGATTCCATGAAGGCAAGACATTGGCTCGGTGCTGAGCCTGGCACTCACAGGAACTTGGTCCCTTCCCAGAGATGTGGAGCCATATGGCTTCTTAAGATACATCTGTAATCAAACACCAAAATGGGTTGTTTCCACTGTCCAAGTCTAAGCTGGTTGCCCCTCTAATCTCCTAATAAGAGTCTCACCTTGTAGCCAATAAAGACAGTAAACTGCAAATACCATCATCAACACTCAACTCATCAATCTTAGACATGTACCTTAGAGGAGTACACCACCTTCCGCTAACGACAGATAGAGCCCAGTCAGCCAGCTGAGCTGGATGCCCTGCCTCTGAGAGCTGAAGTGAGATGACTCCCACCTCATAAACCCTTTCACATCACCCCAATCCTGTCTAATGATGCTCACTAGTCTCTCCATCACTGCCAGTGACCTGAGCATTAACTAGGATCACCGGCCAAGAGGTCACAAAGATGGAGCATCAATGTCCAGGTCTGACTACAGGGCCCTGGTGCAGCTTCTGCCTCTGCAAGAGCTCCCAGCAGTGCTTGTAGGGAAGCTGGGGCATCTCTGGACAAAGAGCCATCAACAGCACAGCTGCCCCTTCAGCTCCTTTGTGTATTGACTTTCTCCAAGCTGAAATACTGCTTGGTAGGCTGAGCTCACACTGCTTTAATAAAAGTGGTGTTGCAGGAGAGTGAGATTTTATCCTATTCCTATGTCAATAAGAAATCTTCATAGCCTGGATTTCAAGAGATCATGGATATTGTCACCTTGCTGCCATTGCCCTATGGGTTACTTCAAATGTGTTGGAGAATGACAGAATAACTGAGGTTGAATAGACCTCTGGATGTACCAGCCCAGCTCTAAGGAGGTCCACTTACAGCAAGTTGATCAGGGCCATGATGAGTTTGAACACCACCAAGGACAGAGAGTACTTCAAGGACTGCCACCTCTCTGGGCAACCTATGCCAGTGTTTGACCATATTCATGGTGCCAACCTGATGCCTTATATCTAAACAAAATTTCCTGTGCTGTCTCTCGTCCTTTCACCATGCATCTCCCAGAAAAGTCTGGCTTCATATTAACTATTAGTTCCTATAGGGCAGTTGTAGGCAAAAATTAGATTTCTCCTTTGCCTTCTCCTCCTATGACTAAATAAGCTCAGCTCTCTCACCATCTCCTGGTACTTCACGTGCTTCAGCCACCTTGGTGACCCTCCACCAGACTCCCTCCAGTCCATCAGTCCCCCAACACTTATCTCTCTATACCAGTGGTCCTCTCCCTGACTTTCATTCCTCCCCCAAGGGAAGGACACCCTTCCACATGGCCTAATGAGAAGCACACACAGCAAGCATGGGACTGAGAGTGTCTTCAGTGTCCAGGTTCCCAGAATGCCCAGGCACCAAGGGTCAAAATCCAGTTCTGCACCAGCAGGTTAGCAGGAAGGAAGGAGGCATCTTGTCACCCTTCTGAGAGCAGAAGCAGCACAACAGGGTTTGCCATACCACAGTTGCCACCTAGACGAAAAAACTTAGAACGGGATGTCAGCATCTTAGCAGTCCTCAAAACTGTTAAGTTTATTTTACAGATATAGAAATGAAGAAGAAGGAGACTGAGGAATTATCTCACAGAAAGCCTTCAAGGACCAGGAGACTTTACCGCTGGGCACAGGGCACACTACACTTGAGCTGCCTCAAGGAATCCCTTGGAGATTTTAGAGCAATCAGGGTCAGGTCACTGTCTCTAATACAGGAAGATGACACTTATGCTGAGGACGTGTACTGAAAGTGTATCTGCAAATGACTCTGGGTTCAGCAAGTGTCACCAGGCACAGGAATTAGGGAATTTAGGAAAACCCCTCCTGTCTGTGAAAGATTTCACATGCAGAAGACAGAGAACACAAAGGGCTGGGGGTGCCTCTGTGTAAGCGGAGCCCTGATGGCAAAGCAGAATTTGCAGAGCTGATATACCAGCATCCAGCCGTCTGCTGACCCCAGGAAAGATCAGAGGTTTCCTCATACCTCCAAAGAGCCGGATGGCACGATTTAGCAAGGTTCTCCCAAGCACAGGCATGTAACGCAGGAGTAACTCCTGTTCCTCGCTGCACCGCCAGGCCGCCCTGGCACATCAACAGGCGCCCCGGTGCACAGCCTGCCCACCACAGAGGAGCCATCGCAGCAGCACAGGCTGGGAAGAGGCTCTGAAGTGGAAGAAACTGTTTTCTCAGCATTTTATTTCAACTAATGTGTTCAGGCTAGTATCACACTGTGCTATTAATGCTGCCCTGGTTTGTAATTCTGCTTTCATGTTGGCTCCATTTTTCTCTTTTTAATACCACTATCTAGCCTTCTGGTTCTTAAATGTGGGACCTATTTTTCTGTCTGCTGTAGCAGAAAGAGCTAATTTGGTCCTTCTGTGTATTAGCAACAGGACTCTGAAGTGGAATAGAAGGCGATTTTATCTCTGTGTATGTCCTTGGTCAGATTGACACTAGAATACTGCATCCTGCTGAGGTGCCATATTTTAAAGAGGACATCAAAAAATTGGAGCGGGTGAAGAAAAGAGCCATAAAAAATGGTTTGAGAGCTGAAGAAAACCACTTACAGGGAGAGACTTCTAGAGGTCAGGCTCTGTAACTTGTCAGAAAGAAAACCGAGAAGTGATTTGATGATGTGTATAAGTACATGTGTGGAGAGAAAATATGGGATGCTAACGGGGTACTAAAAATTTAGTCCGAGAAAGGCACACAGATGGACAGTGATGGGCACTGGAGAATACGCTGAGCTGAATCAGAAATCAGGCATACTTTTAAACCATAAGGACACTAACTCTCAGAAGAGAATTGCAAAGTGACTGATGGGTACTGCATTTCTTGAGGTGTTTGAGACAAGTTTGGATGCTAATTCTGCATGTCAGGATAGAGGCAGGGATTCCTGGGGGATGGAAATCGAGGTGAGTTTGCCCGAATATAACCTGGGAGGTGACAGAGTCCCTCTCCATGGGAACAAAATTCCACACTTCATTTCATATGCCCTTTTTACCGGTTGCCCACCACGCTCTTGGACAAAATCCTTGGGGAGGCAACTCAGTACTCTAATGTATTCATAAACTGTTAGTAAGCTAAGTGGTCACTTTTAAGGCTGGTGAGGGATATGAGGAGGGAGAGCTGGGGTTCTCAGACACACAGGGGTATAAGGGTAGATGCTGCAAGGCTGCTCCCATGTGAACATCTTCAGGATTGTGGAGCCAGGGGGCAAATGCCAGCACCCCAGTCAGCCCCAGTATCTGCACAAAGCAATGCTCTGGCTGGCACGGTCGTACCCAGAGATGCTGATCCAGCCTGGTGAGAAAAATGTCATCAGGCTCCTGAAACTGAACTTTTCCCACTGACAGAAGACAGTGTCAGCAGCAGCTCCATGAAGCAGCTTATAAACCAATGTCTCCAGTGTGCAAGAAAAGGGGATAAAAGTTGTAAAGCCCAAATCGTGTCAAAACTCACCAGGACTAGATCTGAAGGACCACTTAGTCCTGGGGGAAGAACTGGAGGATCACCTTAGAGGTGTTTCTGTGCACCTCTTCTGCTTCTTATTGCCTTTCTGTGTACGTTCTGAGATCCCCTGCATTCTCTTAACTGCAGCCCCATGACTGGGGACAGATGCCCACAAGAACAAGAGGCCCCTTCTTCCACCAGGAGAGTAGGATGCTGGTCCCTCCCATCTGGTTGGTGATGCCCTGTGACACCTAGACTCTTCCCTGCACTGTTGCTGCTCTTCAAATCATTACACCATCCTGCAAATGGACAGTTAATAAACGTATCTCAAATTACGCAACTCCTCATTAGAAAACATGGACCTTTTAAATGGCTCCTACACGTCTGCATCAGAAAAAATAATAAGTCAGAAAGCTGCAAAGAGAAACTTCCAATTAAGTTCACTTTGTAAATCATCTGCAGTTTCTAAACAAGCCTGGCGCATATGCATTCCTCTTGTTTTTTCTTGTGGTGGATGTTTGCAGTCAGCACTTTGCACACAAACTTTTGCAGTGGCTTTAAAGCTAAAGCTCCTGTGAGCAAAAGCCACGTGCCCACAACCCAGATCCAAGGCCTGGTGCTGGATCCAGCCCCCAGCTATAGCCGCTGGACATCCAAACAGAAAGCTGCTGGGTATGTAAAGCAACTATTAAGCTATTCTAGCTCTTAAGACTTCCTCAAGTGCTTATGAATCTCGAAAGCAGTTTGAACCCTTTCCTTCCCTGATGATTCCTTGCTCTCTTAAGGACCTATTTCTGCCGATGGCCGTCCTTGGGAGGTTTCTGTTGGCTCTAGGAGTTAAGTGGTCTTCAAGAATTCAGAGCTCAGCAGCACTTGGAATCCCTTCCAGTTGAGCACTTGTGCTCTGCAGGCTCTGTGCAGCTTAAGAAATTTCAATATTTACCAATCCGGTGCAAGCATCACATCCCAAGGAACCCTAAATCAAAGGGGTTATAAGCTCCCCGTACACAGTGTATAAAATCCTGTTTGAGGGATTTGTGCTGGCTGAGCAAGTGGGTCCTGCACACTCAATAGCTGCATATCCCTCTCTGTACAAGAAAATTACACGGAAAACTCTGAGGCTTAACTGAAAAACAAGGCTTAAATATAAATTCACAATGAGTCCTGAGAGACTGGAGGACATATGAAACGTTTCTTTCACTCTTAAACTCATTCTTAAGGAAAAAAAAATGAATTTTTCTCAAGGTATAACTGAATGTGAAGAGCAGAGTTTCCTAGAAATGCAAATGGTCCGGCTTCATGTCATTTAGCAACAGCAGCTGGAATATCCTGATGGGAGCAGAAATCCTTCCAGAAGCTGAGCCAGAAGATACATTGTTGTGTCTCTTCAAGATCAAATGGAAATGGTGGCAGCTTCGTCTTCACAAAAAGCAGGCAAAGTCTTGCCCAGCCACCCACACCCCACAGTGTCCCAGTTGTCTCTGGGAGCTGCCTGGCTCCCATGGCAGTGGTCTGGACAGCTTCCTTCAGCAAAGGCTGTGTTTGATCTCAGCCTCTTGGAGGATACCGTCCATAGGTCTGCTAACAAGCACTGGGGACAGCAACAAACCATCAGTACACGCTGGCCATGGTCATGATAGATCTCCTGTTGCTGCCCTTGCCTCTTCCTTTGCCCATCTTGGCTTATCTCACTGGGGTCCTGAGTTTCTTGTTCATGCTGAGATAGTCACTCCCTGCTTACCTGTCCAGCACTCTGCACAACCACAATAGAAAGGGAAGACAGCATATCTGCTTCAGAGATGGGTTTGCATTGCCAGGAGAAGACGGGTGGGAGCGAGCAGCCGGGCAATAAACGTTTCGAGCACTCTTCTGAATCTGCTTCAAACCTCTTGTAAGAGACAAAAATCTAGTGTGCTTGCTCTGAGAGATAATTCCCTGCAGCAGCTGGCGGATTTCTGAGGTGAACTACCTTACCCCAGCTGCAAAGCACAATCATCTATCCAAGCAAGAGAAGCTGAGGGCACCTGAATCCTTCTGCACCCCGTATCTAGGGATGTGGTTTTACCACATGTCAGCAAAACTCACCAGCCATGAGAAACCAAGATTTAACCATCAAAGCCATATAAACTATGAATCTCTTGTCTCTGAGCATAGATCAAAGACAGAGCACACTCCTCATCTCCCTTTTAGTGCCTTTGGTGTAAGCAACTATTTCCAATCACCTTCTCCAGGAACACCCTCAGCCCCGTGGCAGGGTAGATTAAGCTGGAAATGAGCTTGGCCCCACCCTGAAGGACAGGGAGATCTGGTTGATTTTTCACATCACCTCAAGCGCACCGTTTGGCACCTCCTGTCCTGAATCTTCACCCCCTTTTCCGGGGTGAATGAGAAGACATGAGAACTCAAGTGATTATTATGCTGGTCAGAGCACAAGTGCAGCCTGTCTATATCCAGCCAGAACTACACAGCTTGAGAGGAAGGAGCCAAAAGTTATATATCAAAGAGGAAAGAAAAGGCTTCCCAGCCCCAGAGGCAACCAGAAAAAGCCATGCAGGACACATTTACAAAATACAGCATGACACAAAGAAACACTTCTTTCTAACAGTCCCTTTTCCTTTCTCTTCCTCTCCTGAGGCTCAGATTTGTTACTAAGTTTTGTTAAGGAAGGAGCAGACACGGACAGTGTCCACCTCTTATCACCTCTCCTAGCCTGGTCATCGCACTACAGAGCATCACCAGAAAGCTGTTTGCTGACCCTGGATGGATCATGCCCGTGTTACACATATAGGAATCACTCAGAAGCACAATGAAAGCCAGGCTGTACCCCACCCTTCCCACCACCCAGTGTATCTGCACAGAAGATCCACTGGCAACTCCTGGGCAGGAGGGAAAGACAACTCTGTTTCAGCATCCAAGGGATGCTGTGGTCTGACGGAAAGAAGTTATGAGAGGAAGCATCTGCACAACAGTCTGAGCTTTGGATGTTCAGCCTTTTTTAAGCCCCTGATAACTGCCAAACTTCTCAAATCTTCCTCTCTCCTGCTCAAGGAAGAATCCCCTCTGCTGCCTCCTAGCATACCCTGCCTAATTAATACCAGTACCCACAGCTCCCCTGGAAAAATGTCTCTGTCCTGTCCCACCTCCTCCTGCTCATGGTGTTTGCCAGGAGGAGGCAGGATGAAGGTGCACAGCCTCAACACCTCCATGCCACCAACTCAGTCTCACCACTTTGAGTGTGTTGTTCCCACTTGGCCAGCTGGTTGAGCAAGGCTGGTGGTTGAGGAAAATTAAAACCAGGAACCTTGCAGGGAGAGAGGAGGGGGTTTAACTGTCTGCAAAAGAGAACTGTATTGAGATAGAGCTTGAGATTGGCTTAGATACCACAGTGGTCAAGGGTGCGTGTGTACTCAAGACACTGAGAGGCAAAGGGACATCTGAAGTTAGGTAATCACAAGGCTACAATGCTGGTGTGACAGTGAGGTAAAGGAGCACTGAGGAGATACAGACCAACACAGAGAGGCTCTTCCCTCCCAAAATTCATCATCTAAACTGCTTCTCCTTGACTCGTGTATAATAAATGGCACTCTGGAAGTGCTGCTCATCTGATCCTGGAGAAGGCATCTGAGATGTGTCAGAAAAGATTCATCCAAAGCTTGTCCATTTCTCTCCACCCACTCTACAGGGAGTCTGAGTGATCAGCTCAGACACAACTATCTGCAGTTGGGTGAGAGGAACTCCAAACTCAGCCCTCTAAAGCAGCTATGTATCCTATCTTGGGCAGTTGCATCATCATCCCAGGACTAGTTCCAGCAGCAGGAACTCCTACCACCAACTCTTCCTCATCCTGTCCCACAGTCCTTCCCAGACTCCATTTAACACTGTCTCAAGCAAGTGTGACTCTCCTTTCTCCTCTTTGGGAAGCTGTGAGGTGGGCTCTCAGGTGTGCTCAGAGACAATCTTTTTTCCCATCCTTCACTAATCTGACCAGGCATTTTTTTCTTAAGTGTGACAGAGATTTTTTTGTCCTCTCAAAACTGCTCTACTGTTTTTAAGAAGCAAAGTTGCTGGGTCTCTAATGGGAGATGAAGTTTTCATGTTCCTGGGGTTCCCAAAGTCTCTGCAGTAAACCTATGGATGTCTACAGGCAGCTGCTGTGGGCTGCCAGCACGCCCACACACAGTCCCAGCAGAACAACACAACCATAAAAACACAAAACAGTCCCCATCACTGAGTAGCAGAAGTACAATAGCTTTATTCCCACCTCGGCTGTAACAACCACCACCAGATCTGAAGGGAATCTGCTGAATAGACTCAATCTAAGTGAGTTCATTTTTCACATAATTTCTGGTGCCAAATGGTTAATGGCCCCCTTTGGGAGGCTGCAGTTTGGTTTTGCTTCTGGACAGCTCAAGAGCAAGGTGCATGCCCTGGAGTACCAGGTACCAGCAGGTACTGCACAGAGCAACTTGGGTACTCGTCGTGGTGGGGATCTGAGTGGGAGCGCCAGGATAAGCTGAGCTCTGTACCTACACAGGAGAAAGGCAGAGAGAGGGAGACTGTCAGGAGGTAGCTGTGATTCATCCTGTCACTCCACACTCACACTCATCGCTGGTTACTGGTGGCCATGCTACCCCTGGAGCTTGTTAGCTGATCCCAAATCTCTTCTTCCCCTTTGTCTGGGCAGCATCCAAACAGCCCCAGAAACGCTGTGATCTCAAACTATGTGGGTGCACCTAACTGCATTCCCTGTCAACAGAATAACCAAATCCTTCCTCTTGCCACTGCCTGGAGAGCTCCTGCACATTCCCTGCCTTCTGTGTGTATCCCACTGCCTGCCACCATCTCAGTTATCTAAGGAGACCCAGTTGCTGTGCAACAACAATATACTTAAGTTTTCTGTCCTCCTGTAGGTTATACAACCAAATACGTGGTTTATTTGCTTGATTACAGCAGTATACCGTGACGGTAATTTCTTTTTTTTCCTTGCCTTACTGTGTAACTCACTGTATGTGGCTTATGGACCCATTGTGTACACTTCTGGTGATGTGTGTTAAAAAACTAAACAGGCTCAGGTGGAAAGAAAGGTTGCTGGAAAGGATCCATCTTAATAAAAGAGACCAAAGGAGCTTGTACAGACTTAAAAAAAGGACGAGGTGTTGCTTTATATGATGATTCTATAAATACATTCAGGGATGTAGGATAACTATCAGGGAGTAAGAACTGTTTGTTAGAAAATGACATTAGCACAAGATCAGATGGTTACAAATCAAGAGTGAATTTATTTAGATTGGAAACTAGTAGAAAGTTTCCAAATCATCTGTGAGAAGACAAAACATCTGGATATGCCACAGAGCTGGAAAAGGCCTCCTGGGTCTCTGGTTGCGGTAGGCTCCACTCCATCTTAAAACTGGTTGGTTTTTCATTCGTTCTTTTTAAAACAAGTTTCCTACTCTTCTCCCATCCACATCCACATTGCATCCCCAGGGGAGTGCTTTTCCTTCTCACCATTGATTTCCCTTGCCTGGGCCAGGTGGGCACACAGGGGCAGAGCCCAGCATACTGTCCTACCCCACCACTGCCTGACCTCCTCCTCAAGCATCTCCCCAGCTGAAGCTGTTTGCCCTCACACACTTTGCTTGCTTGGGGCTGTGTCTTGCCAAAGCACAGTTGCCTCGATGGGTAAAGGAGGTGAGGGTGGCCAGGGCACCAAGCATTTACTTAAGCTGGGCAGGTTCCCAGTTGACATAAATTTAAATTCCCAGGATCAAGAGAGGGAGGCTGAGCCAGAGTGTCACATATGTGCTGCTGGCAGTCTCACAAGCGAAGAGGGTGGCCGCCTGCCCCTCTCCCCCCAAGGTGAGGCATGGTGATCCATCACGCAGGGGAGAAGCGCATGAATCAGCTCCTGGTTGAGAGAGGAGCCTCGTCCGCCAGCACTACGGTAGAAATGTTTAATTGGATAGAACAGAGGGATGGATATTCATACTCGGGGACCTTTCTACACAAGCATAAATTAAGGAAAGCCAAATATTTATTTTAAATGACTGTGCCATATGCTGATAAATGCTAATCTGCATTTACAGTGCGAAAAAAACCACTGTAAATACACTCCCCAGAAGCACCTCACATGCAGCGAGCTTCATCTTTCTGAGCAAACTAACAAAAAAAAAAAAATCAACAGCATCCATCATGACTCCCCACCATAAGAAATTCAGGCAAGCTTAGGATGACATGGGCCAGTGCTTTTCAAACTATCATCTGCAGACCCCAGGAGCACCACAGGCTATTTGTTAAGGGCCTGCAAACGGTATTTAAGAAAAACAAACATGCTGCGTTTAAATCACAACACAGAGATCTTCGACCTCAGTAGAAAAAAATGCTCGGGGGCTGCAAATCAAAATCAACTGAAAAACACTATTGCATGCTTTAGGATCAGGAACTGGAAGTCAGAGGGACAGGTTTTTTCTCCTCCAGTGATCCCAGGACCTTGGGTGAGTGACTTCACTTCCACCTCTCTCCTCATCCTTCTACCACCTCAACTCCCCATAAGTCCCCATTTGCAGCATCTCTTCTTGTGCCCCTGAGCAGTACCCTGCATAACAAAGCCCCAGGACACTACAAAAACACATTACATCCCAGTACATCCCAAAGTCTGAAGATATCTCAAGATGGGAAGCAAGTTATTAGGAAGCCAAATTTGATTACCTAAAATGCATTTTTTCTCGTGGCAGTAACAAATAGACTGGAGACTGTCATGTTTTTAAGCAGCAAAGCTGTGTGACAAAACCTATCAGCAGTGCCTGCAGTTGGCTTCCTTTTTTTCACTGAGCCACTTCCACCCTCTTGCATAGGTTCTCCTCACTGACAAAGATGCAAAGACCACCTTTTTATCAACATGCACATTGCAGTGTTGTCAGCAGCTCCTTAAGGTTATTCCCTGTTTCTTCTCGGTTATATTTATAAACGCTGTGCAGAGTTGCTATGGTTTCTGCTACCGCCAGCCCAATTGGTATTCAGTGCAGTTCCTCTCACCTTCACCATTCAGGTGACCTTTACTTCACAAGGAAGATCTCATGCCATCAGCCTGTTCAATTAGATGTCACACAACACGCTGTGCAAGAACACCAACTGCTAAGCAAAAGAGGGCTCTGTGGAACCAATTCATCTGCAAAGTCTGTCTGAGGGATGGATAAACAATGGTAATTATTTCAAAACAAATTGGAACCAGAAAGCACAACCCAGCAGTGTAACTGCTAGATAAAAAGGAAAGCCACAATAAGAAAAAATTTCAGCTTTCAACATCTTGAGTACTCCAGTATCTTCCTCTAGGCAAGTGTTTTTCTACCTTTCTTGCTCTCCGAAGTCAAGTTAGAAAAACCTCTTACTTCCGAGACAGTTTCTTTTGCATCAGTTGAACAACTTACACAAGGGACTGCTCACAAATGGCAGCAACATTGTTGTAAACCAGTAGTAAGAATTTCTCTCTTTGCCAGACTAATATTCTAAATATTATATTTAAGCAACTTAGCACAAAGCTACACTGCCTCCTGTACAGTCAGACAGCCAAGAGGGATGCATGATGCTTTCCTCTAAAAGTAAGCATGCTGGGAATGAGCTCAGTAGCTTCATGTACCAACCAGATCATGGGATCACCAAAATCCTAACCGTGACACTGAATAAAAAAACCCCCATGACTTCATCCTATCTTCAAATAAGATGTTCCTACTACAACAAAGAAGTCACAAATAGAGAAAGCCAGAAATCAGAGCTTGGAAATTATACAACCCTAACTCTGCCCGTGCAATAGGAATGGGAACGTCCCCACACTTTGTCTCTTCAGAACAAAGCCAGAACTTTCCTTGTGACACCTCCTTGGCTGTTGAGGTAAGTGTTCTCGCATTAGGAAAACAGGTTAGCCAAGACATCTCATCCCATACATTTTTAATGCCAATTAGAGCCTTCTAAAGAGGAAAATTGCCTGGATCCTTCCAAGACACCTACATGCAGACACGTGTAGGACCCTGGTGCTTTAGCTGATCAAAGACAGCTCTGTATTGCCCAAAAGGAGCTCCTCTATATAGGTACTGAACAACTGTGTATGCAGTAAGTGGGTCAGAAGAACAGGTCACAACCAGAGTACAAAACCAGGCTGGCTCAGAAAGCAGCCCCTGTGCTGTGGGAGGTGGGAACATCACTTGCTGCTACAGCTCTGTCAGCTAAGGTTTGTGCAGAAGCCGGGCTCTGAAACACAGGCGATGGAGGGATCCGCAGCGACAGCGCACTCTCGGGAAACAACGTGAGCAGGGAAAAAGACCGTGTGCCACGTTCCCTGAATGGCAGCATCTCTCTGCTTTTGCTACCACCAGCACACGTGGCTTTATACAGTCTGCTTTATTTATTCCATCAGCGAGCTACTGAGACTGCTCCTGCCCGGCTTGGGTGCAGCCTGCACCCGCAGTGTTGTTCGGTGAGTGGCTCACAGAGCGAGCTGACACCCACTTTACACCAGCACGTTGCTCTTGCACTCTCAGGCTCCTCACTTGCTCCTCAGCAGCACACGGTCACCTGCATGTTCATCGTGAACTTATCTGTCACGACAGACCCGGAAAAAATCTCAGTCCACAATCCGATTCAGGTTGGCTTGTTCCAATAACAGACAAAAAAAAAAAATATTAAAAAAAATCACTATTTCCTCTGCTGCTTCCACCTCCTCGTGTTTGGATTGTCTACAGCTAAGGCTTTGCTCACGTGATGGAGGACTTCTTTACAGCACACAATCTTTCATCTTTACCATGATCAGAGCAAGTCAGTGCACCTTTGCTATTTCAGTCTCTTTTAAACCGGGGTGAGCTGAACTTTCTATACAAAGATTTGACCTCTCCTGAAATCCCTTGATCAGCAATTTCCCGTGCTTGCTCTTTCATGTCGGAGGCATTATGAAACACTGGAAACCACACATTCTTTCATAAGGAAGTTAGTGAGAAAATTCAAATAATCAACTCGGTCCCAGGAGACTAGGGGTCTCTTTCTAAGTTTGAAAGCTCTTTCCTAACAGAAGTTTTGCTCTTGAAAGTCTTCTGGTTAGCAGGCAGCTGATGATACAGTTTCTCTGGAGCCTGATTATACTTCCAGCCCAGGGGCAAGTAATAAAAAAGCCAGCCCAGCTCTGTGAGGTCTGAATCAGGTGCTAACACTGAACATCTGCTGGGGCCTCTGCTCTCCTCTCCCACCCCCCGGCTCCTTCCATGTGCTGGGCATTGGAGCATTCTCCATTTTATAGCTTGTGGCAACGAAAGGCCAATTTAAGAGGGAAAGCAATGCTGACAGCATTATCCAAAAAACCCAGACTCTGCTTTAACTCCTCTCTGTCCAGGACTTTGGTGAGTCCGACACCACTGTGACATGTTGAAAAGATCTGCATTGTATGGCAGCCTTTGGAAACAGTTACCAGCAAAGCATTCACAACCCAGCTCCAGCGAGACAAAGAGACTCTACACGTACATTTATTACTTCACACAACCAGATTGCTTATTGTACAAAAAATTAACAGTGCCACCCAAGAAGGCTTTCACAGATGTTTAGAAAGAGTCACGTAAACACAGCTTTAAAACATTAAAAAAAAGCATAAGTTTTATGTAATTTAGGTACAAACTGCTGAAGCACCTCGCCGTGTGCGTGTATGTGCACACACAGACTGACAAACGCAGACACACACACAGACTGAACAAACCGTCGCAGCCGGAGGTGATGCGCTCGTACATTGTCCTCTGAGGAATCCAACATCCCTACACAAGCGTTTCTGGCAGTGGGACACGAAATGGACTTCATGCTGAGCCATAACATCATCCTAAGGGCCATGAGTTGCTGCCTCTGTTGGCCTGGACTTCCTTCAATGGTTGCTGCTTGCTACACCCCACTGCTGGCTCCCCTCTTGAGTCAGTAATTCAGTCTCCAAGCCCACCTAGGTACCAGTGTGACTTGGTAAAGATATAAGGGTCAGCATACTGAGTCAGGTCCTCAGCCTGAAGGGATGGGCTCTGTTGATCACTGTCTTCTTGGGTGTCTGGTCTAGCGGGGCCAACGTCACAAGTGTAATGAATGCTTGGGCACAACCATCATATATATAAGTATCTGCAGCCTAGAAACCTTCACTTTTCTATTCTGCAGCACTAAAGGATGAATGGACCTGTACAGGAAAAAATTTATTTGGGGTAAAAATCATGACCTTTAGAGAAAAAGCCTGCAGCACCTGAATAAGTCTTACTAGAGGGAATGCCCAGTACAGTGAATTTTGCTTAACAGCCACGAGGGAAGTTTAATGCCTTAAGGTAGAAGGTTCATCAAACAGCTGAGGAGCGACATTTTTGCTAAACGCTGTGCTTTCATCAGCAGGAAGGGCACTGCTGCTTGCAATACGAAACTGAGAAAAATGGTACTTAGACCCTTCTAAGCAGCAACTGCTAAATCCCAGCACTGCTCTTGGGCTGCTGAACAGAGTAAGTTAATTGGCATTCATGTCTATTCCCTTCTAGATCTTGCTTGTGTAGACTAAGCTCCTCGTGCAGCCTCTCTAGTGAGAGACTCTGAAGTGCTAATCTGGCATTGGCCACAAAAGATTTGTGTAGCTTTACTAATTCCTACTGCAGCAAAACAAATAACCAACCAACCAACGTAAGGGCTGCAGCCTGCAGCTTTCATAAGGAAGACATGACAGACCGCAGCAATGTTTTCAAAGCTTTATCTCTCTAAAGTCCAGTCACTCCCTGGGAGGAACAGACTAGCCCTGTGTTAAAACTCAACACAGCTTCTGCTTGCTCATCTCCCAATGCAGAGAGAACCGCTCCTTTTAGTCTGACGGCCACAAATATTGTGAATCCTAAGGGCTCCACTGAGCAGTTAGTGCAAACTGGTCAGGAAAGAAGCATTTATTCTCCCTGTAGGTGAAGAAGGTGGAAGCTGGTGTTGTTTCTGCATTAACTTCCCTGTCCAGGAGTGCAACAGGGCCTAATGCTAGGCAGCAGTGATACTCTGTCCTTGGAAAGATACAAACAGCATCTGTGTCTCAACCAGTCTCAGGGCCCCAAAAGATAGGTTTTTTTCCGGAGTGCCACATAGAAATACACTTCTAAAGCCCTGATTGACTTTCCAGTCAAATGTGAGATTGACAGAGTCTCCACAGTGTTTCTCCATGCAAATAGGGGCAGCCCTTTATGATGACAGGATCAATCTGAGAGGTGGTGTTCACATACAAAGAAAGAGGGAGGAATGCTGACAGCAGCAATGGTAAAACAGATTCAGAAGTCACTCCTGTAATCAGACAGATGCTGCAGAGCTGTCACGCACACACCCTGACAGTCCCTGCTGTTGAACAGCAAACGTACTTGAGCAGAATTTGCCTTAGTGGTTCACATGTCACGGCTCAAGAGACCAGTGAGATGAATTACTGACATTATTGGCAACTTCCAGGAACTGGCAAAAAGGAGCAAATAAGGATATATTCTAATTCAAGAGGAGGCGCTTTCTGTTTCTTGCTCCGGTTTGCCACATCTGTCCATGCCCCTGGGAGTCTCAGCAGAGTGCCGAAGGGCAGAACACCTACTGAACCACACAGCAGCTCACATCCACCAAGATACTTTAGGCCTAGCTCACAAAAATCACCAAACATTTGAGAGCTTGCATATTCCTCTGTTAATGACTTCTCCTTCTCATTCCTACCACCGCAAACCTTCGTATGTCAGACTCTCAGCCTGAGCCTGTGAAAAGCTCATATGGTCAGTATGACAGTTATACTCTATAGAAAGACTCCTCATGCTAGAGTTTAGAACCCAACCCTTCTTCTCCCTGGATGTAGGAAGGGAAGAAACAGGTAAGAACATAAATGAGAACATACAGGTTATTTTCCCCTAAATCAGTAACATTTGTACATTTTTAAGAAATCTTCATTTAAAAAAAATGAAGCACAAACAGTTCTACAATATAAACAGGTGCAAATCCCATTGCCTAGTAAAGCCAGGAAAGAGTTCATATCTCATTGAGTGGAATTCTGCAGCCACATTGTTTTAAGGACAGCGTTGTGTTTTAAAGACAGCTTTTATATTTGTATCTTTACTTTATTAAATTCTTGGTACTTAAATAATAACACTACTACTATCTAGACAGCACAGGGAAAGTATAGGACGATACATAAGCATAAAAGTGCAAGATGTAACTTAAGTCAAAGTGCCTACTGGTCAAACTTCAAAATGTCTACTGGTCAAACTGGTACAAACTGTCCAGAGATCAAGCATAAATCAGACTGAGAGCAATCAAGGCCCTTTTCTTTTCCTCTCATTTCCATCAGAAGTCATCACAGGTAACATCAATCCAGTCTGAAGTGACATTAGTTCCAAACAGGTGTTACATGAGAGGAGAGCCAAGCCCACGTCTTGACAGAAAACGGATCCTCATTTCCTCTGTGTAATGCCAATTAATCCACAAGATTTGCTCGGAATATCCAAGCAGAGAGAGAGAGAGAACAGTAACTTCGATGCCACATTCAAGGGATGCAAGTCAGCAGCTCAACAGAAATGCAGCACTTAAGAACAGGGGGTACAGCGAGCCCTTGTTAGCTCCTCTGGAGTCACATCCCCCAGCTGATTCGTTGATTCCAGCCATAAAAGATGACTATGAGGAAGTTAAGTAACACTGCTCTTCATCGGAAAAATAAAAAGATTATCCTCACCGGTATAATTTTTCCGTTCCTGTTTGTCTTATTTTACAATTTCAGAGATAAAGTATCTTTTACAATATCAGCTCTTTATTGTGTTCATTCGCTTTAAAGGCAAATGGAGATTAAAAGACCTTGTCACCAGAAGGGGGTGAGATGAGAGCAGAGGCAGACCTTTTTATTAAACCTTTAAAAAGATCTCTAACTCATTTTGCAAGTGAAAACAACAAAAGCCATAAAACTCTAGCGAAGGAGCTGTCATTGAGATTAAGCAGATCCAAACTCCGCCATCCATTTTTCATACTTCTCCAGGTCTGCAGCTGAAACAGATTTGGAGATTTTCTTCAGAGCCAGCTCAAAGTCCCCCTTGGTAACCGGCATCTGAAGCTCCTCTTTAGAAAGTGCACGAATCTCTTCCGGAGTTAAGCCGTTAATACGTCGTCTCATTGCCATTAGAGAGGCATCCCTGGAAATACAGGACAATGTATGGGAGCTAATTGCTAGCAGCATGTGCTGTAAGCCTAGGAATTTTGATTGTATTCTCTTGCTAGAAACCACTGGCAGGAACGCTTAAGAGAGCATTCATTTATTCACCATAGAAGATGCAGTTCACATCTTTCTTAGCTTCCACGGCCCCAGATCACGACATTAATTCAACGTAAAGAATGCACTGGCAACAAAACTCATTTAAGCATATGGTAAATGTGCGGAGATAATTAAAACTATAAAACTGAAAACCTTTTACAATCATTCGCAGAGATGAATTTTTACAACTTCAGTGCAGGAAAGCGCAGGGTGGGAGAGGAATTGCACTCAAAGACTTTTTTTTTTTTTTTCAAGTAGTTTAGATTCTGGACCCTCATCTTCTTATTTCAATCTTCAGCCCAAAAGGACAGTCAGCAAGTGCTCGGAGTGCAGCCCAGCTCTGCTGCCTGCTCACGCACAGCACCTCAGCCTGCAAAGCATCCTGCAGAGCAGGAGGCATCGGACACCAGTGGGCTGTGGCCCTGCAGGGCTGAGCCCGCCGCTGCCTGTGGCTCCTCCCCAGCCCGGATGCTGCCAGTTTGGCACACTGGCACGGAGGACACTGCTCATTTCTCACACCATGGCCCACATGTAGTCTGAAATGACATGTTTCCTTGCCACGGGTTTTTCCCAGCAAGGGATAACACAGGCCTCAGGGAGAACAGGTAATTTAACTATTGCACTGCGTGACACACACCAAGTTTTCAAAAACATGGAGTCATTTCAACAATTTCAGGAAAGCAGCAGGGGAAGAAAAAAAATCCCAAGCCGTGTTGTTAAAGGATCAGTTGCTCTCAGCAGGGATCCTAACGTTATAAGGGACGTAGACTTTCTTCTGACATGCTTTTTCAACTATCAATCCTTCAGCAGAAAAGACTTGTTTTTAAAAAAAAGCTTAACAAATTGAACAGATCATGGGAACAGGATGGAAATAAATCCAATACTAATGCTATAAACTGTCTGCATCACCTTTGTAGCTAGAAGATTCAGGCAGAAATCAGACTGTACTGCACTAGGGGCTGTCCAAACATATGACATATAGAATCCCCAAAGAAGTGCTCCGTGAAACGTTCCTTTGCATCACAAAATCCTAGCTCTTAAACTGATGGGATTAAAAAAAAAAAAAAAAATCCAAACTTGTTTTCCACTACATTAACAAATGCAGATAAATGCAGTAAATGCAATCAATGGTAACGTGAGATTTTTTTTTCTCTTCAGATCCAAGAAAACTTATGCACATCTCACAGAAAGGCTCCATGGTCTTTAGACCGCTCCACATGACAGTAACACACAGCTCGAGTAAATAGATTTGGGCCTCAAGCACAGTCACTCTTAGCATGGCTTCAGCTGTAATGGTATTGCCTTTTATCACACAATGCAAATGATGATTTTCCATGTAGTTTTAGTTGCAAATTAAAGGGAACGAGATACCTGCAAACATTAGTGATGTCAGCACCAGAATAGCCTTCAATCTTCTCAGCAATTTCTTCAAGGCTGATATCAGGATCTAGTTCTACTTCCCGAAGATTAATCTTAAGTAGCTCTGCTCTGCCTTTTGCTACAACATAAAAACAGCTGTTTGCGGACTTGCAAGAGTAACATGAAAAAAACATATAAATACAACTTTGATTTTTCGGTGAGAAGTACAAACAAAAGGGTTTAATATAAGAAAAGAGACAGATCAAATCCTAGTAAAGTGTGCAACCAAATACTGTAAAATATATGGTTAAAAGCCATATATTAAATCCGCATGCTGTAGAGACTTTTTCCACAGTCATACGTCATTAAAAATGTCTGTTATGTCTCAGGTGACAAAGCATTTGGTCACATACTACCCAAGGGCACAACAACACAATCCTGCAAATGTCTGCTTCTTCTCACATCCCTTTGGATTCACTCGCTGTTCAAGTGTCTGACTGCGTATTATTCACACAGCTTCATTAGAACCACAATGAGGATTCTGTTAACAGAGCTTCAGACAGCACAGACCCCTTAACAATAGGCTGAACTTTAAGCATATGTTTAAGCACTTTACCCAGTTGGGACCCACGAAAGCTGCTGAAGTCTGATAGAAAACAGATACATTAATACAGTAGACATATATTAATATATTTACAATACAAGTGTCCTGGCATCCCACTTTCAGACTCAGATGCAGAGTGCACACAGTGATAACCAGCTCTGTGAATGAGCCCTTACCCAGCGAATTAACCACTCCTCTTGCAGAGGGCACGTGCGTTATGTGCATTGGGAGTATATATGCTAAACAGCCTAGGCTTTTAAGAAGGAATTCACATTTGACAGCTTAGGCCCCAGTGTTACTCTGCACAAGAGTGGTAGAGAAGAGGACGAATGCCTTCCTGGCTTTTACTGTACCGAAATATATACCAGCTCAGCATCTTTATTTCCACAGTGATCAATTTTTATGATCTAGAATACAGGACAACCACAACAGAAGTGGCAGCAGGAAAGGCTAAAAGTCTTAAGGAAATGTCTACAGTTACGTTTTATTTTTTGATGTCCCTAGTTACTTTTTTTTTTTTTTAAATTTCAGGGGAGAGGGAAAATATAAGAGAAATTAGGAAGCTTGTCTAAAGCTGCTGGTTTTATGTGCTTTGCAGAACTGTCAAGAATATAGAGCTCTCAATCACGCACAACTGGCACTAGCTATAAAATGGGGATTTATTGTTTATAGAGCACAGTGTACATACAGCATACCCGCAGAGAGCATCCTGCATCAAAGAACTTTCTTTTAATCTTTGCTATGGGGCCAAGTAAGTCCTTTCAGTATTTGGAAAATGAAACACGGTAGAATACATACTTGCATCAAGTTCCACAAATACAGGTGAATATATGACATATCATCTCATTTTTTTCAATTAAAATGCCTGACCACATCAAATCACACAGCACAGTTACAAACACATAATTTAGACTTGCCCAGAATGGCTCAACATTCTTATTTACAGAATACATGCAACGGAACATAAGACTGGAACAAAAACTGAAGCGCATCTCATACGTTGTCCAGGGTGTAATATGCTCTGTCAAAAAATAATCTGGTTTAATTAGAAACAAGAGCAAGAGCTGATAGGGTTTTAAACTAATTGGTCATAAAGACAGGCATCCTTTTAGGAGCTGTTACTGGCTGGAAGCTGCAAAGACAAGCTGTAGAACTATTAAGTGTCCTTATACCTGCTAAACTCAATCTCCGCCGCTGTCACCAGGAATACGCGTCTTGTTATCTTGAGTGCTCATGCAGGGAGATGAGGCACCCACTGTACCAAAAAGAAACGAAGCTTTGCAAACTTCAAGTGATAGGAATCTCAAAATTAATAGGACAGGTGAGTGACAGCTAGGAAAGACAATACAAGCCGCGGCGTCTTAGGGCAGGAAAGCAATCAGGCTGCTGCATTCTGAGTGACTCCAAGCACAGTCATAAAGGCGAGCGAGCAGTGATTTACAAGGAACTAAGCCTGTAAGTGAAAATTCATGGATTCACTTCTTTACATTTCTCTGTGAGGGCACGGAGTGCACGTGCAGTATTTCTGAACATGTCCAAAGGCTGCCTTTGATGATCACTCAAGGACTGACTGTTAAACATTTAAAATAATTCCAGGCTCATTAAAACTAACTCTCTTTCAAAATGTAAGAACCCATCAACGGACTTGCAATGAAATGCCGCAGCTCTTTGTTTTTAAGCCTGCAAGCAAGCAGTATTTTTTTCTTTCTCTCACTCTCTTTAAAAATAAAGCCATCCAGCCGAACAATTAACCCCTGAATTTCACTGCTCATGACAAAAACATCAAGATTCCTTCCAAACCCAACAGTCCTGCGGTAATCCTAAGCTTGTCTTGCAAAGGCCATTTTAAAGGAAAACTCTTGTAGCAAACATACCTGTAGGCAATGGTATATAAATCCTCTTCTCAAGCCTCCGTCGGAGAGCTTCATCAATATCCCAGGGAAAATTTGTAGCAGCTAATACCATAACCATCTTGGAAGGGTCATCATTTTCCAAAGCACCACCTACCCCTGCAAGCACAATAGTTTAGAGCAATTTTACTCCACAGCTCTTATTGATCGAGATGCTTGCTAAGAAACACTTTACAAACATTGCCTAAGACTGGCCAAAGCTGAGCAACAGTTCTCTAGCTGTTCCCACTGCCTCTTTCCAGCCTTCTCTTAGCTTAGGTCTGATCAGACCATCATTATCACAGAGAGGGGGACAGTTCATTCTTTTGCTGAGTCAGGGGAGGGCTTTCTTTGACAGTGCTAATAACAGTCATATGTGTTGTCCTACTAGTCCCACCTAAAGTGCTATCTCTGTCAAATCTGGACACAGAAGAAATAGGAATCACACGCCTTGGCCTCCCAAATGAGGGCTGTAAAGAAATTACCACTTTCGGGCAAAAAGTTGCGTACTCTGAGTTTACCACAATGAACCTGCACATTTAACATTATACACAGTAGTTAAACAATAGCTGCAACACAGAGGTGGTTCTCAAACCACTACGCCACACAATATTCCTCAGATGGTCACCCTCATTAAGTGCACTTACACAGAACAGGTATTAAATCTGACTAAAAGGGTACTATTAGCTGCCGCCTACTATTTGCTACAGCAAAATCCGATCTCACAGCGGGGTCCCCCAAGCTGGAGACTCTGGCAAAGGGGAGACATTTGTTTAAATTGCATCAAAATTAAAGACCTGCATTACACTCCACAAATCTCAATTACTTGCTTCTCCCAGAGTCTGTGTCTCTTAAATATGAGCTTTCAATTTACCATCACAATGGCCATTTTCAAAAAAAAATAAAGCAGAACATTCTTTTCAGTTATCTGCCTTTGGAACATTCCAAAAATACACTACTCCCAAGTTCTGCCTTATTTTTCCCCTATCCATAAAGCCAGGTTTTCCAGATTGCTCAAGTTCTTACGTTGCCACCTGTAACAAAACAGCAACCCCGCCCCAAAGTCAGATCTAAACACTTTTTACCGTCCATTTGCACAAGCAGCTCTGACTTGACTCTGCGACTCGCCTCGTGTTCGTCGGACGTGCCTCTGCGGCTGCACATGGAATCTATCTCATCAATGAAGATGGTTGTTGGAGCGTAAAACCTTGCCTTTATTCAAACGAAAACCCCACTGTTAAGGCTGCAGCAGCAAGCACAGGTCCTCATCAGATCACCACTCAGTCCCACTAAACATACTATGCACATACCTTCCCTGCCTGTCACGAGAAAATAATTCAAGACCTTGATTTACAAACTGTCTAGTACATGCTGAAGTTTATATACTTTAAATTGTACTCCTTAAGATACAGTCTGTCACTGTTGGTTGGTCTTCCTCAACAACCAGTCTTGAAAAGGAACAGGATCAAAATACAGGCCGTTTTCATGTCCACATTTTTCTGCTGGTGAGAGGTAAGCACAGGGGACAGAAGGGAGCTCAGCCTATCTCCACAGAGACAGCTTCTAACAGAGAGTTTTGTAAAAGTGCAACGAGGATCCCAAAGGGGTGAATGACTCTTCAGTACAGGTCCATATGGGCATGTCCATGCATGACGGACCGCACCCACCACTTCACAGAGAGGCCTGTGTCTATCACTCAGAATAGAAACAGAACTAAAACATGTATTACTTCTAGAATAACAGTTCCAAATCTCTTCCAATTTCAAATCTACTTTCTATAGATTTGCTATCCCAATTGAATTTCTGTCAAGGTCACAACTCTACATTTAGTCTGGAAAATGCTATCCTAAACATGGGTGATGAATCATTTCCTTCTTAATCCTCAACAACATAGGAGGAAAGGATGGAAACACAGAGATTAGGTTTTTCTAACTGAGCAAGTGTCAGCTCAATGAATTCTGTGCTTCCAACATGCTACTGGAGGGGCAGGAAACCATGTCCTTTCTCACCTTAGTGATCCTCAGATCACATCATCGAGGACATACCATTTCAAACAAGAGGCGGACCAGCTTCTCAGACTCGCCCCTATATTTAGATGTCAGGGTAGAGGAAGACACATTGAAGAATGTTGTTCCACATTCTGTAGCAACAGCTTTTGCTAGCATTGTTTTGCCAGTGCCAGGCGGACCAACCATCAGTACACCCTGAAAGGTGAAAACAAAGGCGATGAACAACAAAGAAAGAAACTTGGCAACTGGTACTCTACACTGCATCTCAATATGATCCAACACCTGCATTTAAATCTTCAATAACGTAATCATCATCGGTGGAAAATAAAGACAAGAATTCTGCTTCCAAGAACAGCGTGGAAGTGTTCTGTGATGTGTTACCACTCCACTGGAGTCCAAATCACACAAGCCATTAACTGTTGCTGTACCTATCACCTGAGAAGTGGACAACAGATTTACAGCCTTGCTCTGAATCAGATAGAGCCTGGACTTGAACTCGGGCCTTTCCCAACTCAAGAGGGACTGCACAGGCAGACGGAGACAGTGAATTCTTCTTTTTGGAACAAAGGCCCCTTCAGAAAGAAAGCTTCACAGAAACCAAAACACTTTTACAGAAAGTTGTGACTCTTCAGTAGAGCATTTTTCTGTAGAAAATATCCTGACAATGCGTATGTATGAATCTGGTTGATTTTTTTTTGTACGTTTATTTATGCATGAGAGCATTCACTGAATACAATGGTTTATCATACTGTTTCATAATCTCTCCATCTCAGTACTGCTATGGCCATACAACTGCATCTCAGCAACTCCTGGATGAACCACCATCCTCACCACACTGTTGAACGGCAAAAGAGCGCTGCTATTTCTGTTTTACAGGTAAGTAACTGTGGCTCATGTGGACTATGCTCAGTCCCACAAAAGCCTAACACAAACCTCAGTGATTATTCAGAAAGCCTTAAACCAGAAAACTGAACTACGATTGTTAAGTCCCAGGTTGGCACCCGCATCATAGAATCATTTAGGTTGAAAAAGAACTTTAAGATCATCTGGTCCAACCGCAAACCTAACACTGCCAAGTCTGTATCATCAGAATGTCTCTCCTTCTGTGGTCTGTCTGAAAGAGATAGTAAGGAGCACACATCTCTGCAGCTCAGCACAACTTACCCATCGTTACACAGCAGGTTTGTAGCCAGATGCCCAGTGCTCTCGGGACCCAAGCTGAAACTGTAGCACTGAGACTGGTTAATCACTCTTGATAATATTTCTAATTACAGATATCTTCATGGATAGTCTTCTCGACCCTTTCAGCAGCAGTGCTGGAGAGGGGCTGCACACCGTTTCATGCCTGCGCAGCGCCAGAACAGGGCACTGTGATTTTAAGCATGGCACTATGAAAACGAAGTGCTCGAGCAGCCTGGGTTTTTATTCCCTCCCAACAGCAAGATCTCATTCCATGCTAACGAGAGTTTCCTAAAGGAAAGCTGTACTGTGTTGCAAGGATAATCAAATTAGCTAGAATTAGAACTGCACATCACGATGTGGTTCGCAATTAATAACTTACAGAAAATGCCACACCAATAAAATATCTGTTAAATGCAAGCTACATAGCAAATTAGATTTCATCTGTTCCTCACAAAAATTTACTTCAAAAAGCACAAAGAATGACATGGAAGAGATCTATAAAAACAAATCAACCGGGAACGCAATTATTCAAAAATGTACTATTCAAAAGCAATAGTCTCTCTGTACTCCATTTTCCATTAACTCTTAATACCTTTATTGCCATTTAACACTGAGCTAATGCAAGCTCAACATACATTCATCGGTAAATTAAGTTAGAAATGTTCACACACCATCCATACAGCTAACAGTCCAATATCACTCCTCAGGCTGTCCAAGGTTTCCTAAGATCCAGAACAGCAAGCATAAAAAGCAAATGGACCCTTTTTCTCCCCATCAACATTCAGACATATACTGCGATTTAAGCTGCTGCATTATCATACTGATATTACAATAATTTTGCAAGTACAAACAACCCTGGAGGACTGGGTGAAAATTATTCAGCCTATGATATGCAGTTCAGAGATGACTTACTGTTCTCCCCGAGTTTCAAATGTGTTTACTTAATGTTTTAAAACAAGCTGCACCTCAATTCAAATCACACTTGATCCCTATGTTTGACAAACTATTTACTGCAGGACCTGGTAATACAAGAGACTAATGTAATTTTTTTGGACATTGCTTTGGTCCTCCATTATTAAGAAAGGTCAAATTCTGGCTTGAGTTACACATGCCGTTCACTGCCGAAATCGAAGCCCATCGCTTTGCATCTCCTGTCTAACCGCTACTGTGAGCGTTACCTTGCATGTGACACTGGTGGCATTTTATACGTGTATGACACAGGTGCAAAGCAGCCACACCAGGTGTAAAGCCAGAGGAAAAACAAGCTCTCTCTGGGGATAAAGACGATAGAAATACCAGTTAAAAAAAAAAGAGGAAAAAAAAAAGAGAAAAGAACTTGGGTTCTCAGCAAAACAAGACGTGCACGGTTGCAAACAGAAACACATCGGATCAAGTTGCTCTTTCTCGCTGCAAACCAGGAGGCTGCCACTTACTCACTAGCTAAAATCCTTGACAAATACAAAGACTTCTTTATTCTTCCTCTAAGGCTCTGTTAATCCAAAGTATTCCAATAAGAAGCTGAAATGCACCGCAGGGAGAAAGTGTTTTGATGAAATCACTGCAGGGTTACTTCTTGTTGTTGTAACAATCACTAGCAGAGCAGTGGGAAGCACAGCGAGCAACCAGGTCTTCTTGGCACAAAACAGTTTGGAGAAAAAGAAAGAGCAAGCCTGGGGATGCTCAAAAACCCGTGGCTGCAACTCCACAGCACCTGTGTTGAATCAGGGAAGCCAGCTGGCTCCTTCATACATGCCACCGTCCTCTGAATGCAGGCGCAAACTGTGAGGGTTGTCTTGGGAATTGTTCTCAGGAGAGCCTGAACATCCAAAACCAGATTTGGCTGCCTTTTCCCTGAATTATTGTCCTGAATGCCTAGGCTCACCAAATGCCTGCTGCTACACTGATTACTGCAAGAAACAGTCTTCCCTTCAAAACTTCTCATCCTTGTTGCACAGTCAGAGGTCAACAGCAGGGAAAATACATGCTGTTCTGTGTGAAAAATAAAATGCAGGAGAGTTACAGCTTCACAAGTCACCAGGGAAAAGGCTAACAATGAAGACTCTTCATGGACCCGTCAGAAATCAATTTGCATTTCAGGCTGAAGAGAGGAAATGATCTTGGATTTTTGATCCATGTCTACAGCCACCTAGTTTTCAGAGGCAACACTGCTCAGTAGGAAAAGATAATCTCACACAAAGAGATGGAGACTGTAACTCTTTAAAAGATCGGGCTGTTGTTTATTTATCCATTGCTGCAACACTTGGAGACAAGGCCAGTGGCACCCTTCACATTCCCTGCAGTCTGCTGAGATACCTGCCTTAAAGACAGATGGCCACCACATCCTCATAGGAGCTCTTCACTTCTAAAGTTTTTGAAGATTGGACAGACAGGGCCCCCATAGTCTATAATAAGGGTATGGAACATTTTCCTCTATGTCAAGAGGAAAAGAGAGAGATTCAGCTGTTCAAACAACATTAAAATCTCACTCTACACTTGTAACCCATGACATCTGGGCTCTGTCCAAGCTGATAGCTTGGTTAACTTTAAGGTTAACCTCAAGGCCACTGGTACTGACCACAAGCACTCTAAACCTCAAAGGCCATCTAGCCTGGGGCTAGGTTTGGGCTGATTCTAGGTTTAGGCTGCCCCTTGCAACTCACTAAAACCTCCATGAAGAACCCTTAAGCAGCAATCTCCCAGCTCCCGCTGTCAGCTCCCACTCTTTCTGACTTCTTTACTGTCGGTAGGCACAAACCCCAGGAACGACAAGTCTTCCACTCATCAGTTCCTACAAGGCTTTGTTTTGTAAATAAGCAGAATAATGGGGATCTAGGACTGGCTCAGGCTGGAGGAGGACAGCTTTGAGGGTCAGACCTAAGTAGAAGCCAGAAAAGTAGAAGGCTTAAGCAGGAAAAGACTGGACAAGTGTTAGTAACACAAAATCTGGCATGTGCTGCTGAACCACAGAACTAAACCATAACCACTCATGCACACGGCATTCCCTGCACTTGCCACTGCCTTGCAGACTCAGAATAACAGACAATTTGCAGCAGGTTTTTTTTCCCCCGGTAATCCTTTTCAGTAGCCAGCAAGCTCTTGTGTTGTGAACAGTTATTCCCAAAACAAGCGCCAGTCCATTCTGCAATGCAAGCAAGATAGTTTTGCTTTCTGTTTACAGAAATGCTCAAAAATCTCTTCCCTCCTCTTCTTTTTTAGCTCCTAGCAAGGCCCAGATCCAGCTGACCTCTGGTTCATCGGCCAGGCCAGTTCAGTCCTGTATCTCCCATTGCCCCACTTGCAGCTCATTCTCTCGCTTTGAATTTCGCCCACTCCAGCGGTAACTAAGGCCAGCTCCAAGTCTACCCACGAAGTCAAATCAACACTCAGATGAGGCCCCTCTCTCCTTGCTCCCTTGCACCATCCAGCCTGCAGTCAGAGTAGGAGACAGCTGGCATACAGACCGTTTCATTCTGCAAGGCCTGCTTTCCTCCATCAAGTGTTGAAGAGTGGCCACCGTAAACCTAAACAGAGCTGTCAATATACCCTATATGCTTGCTCACATGTACAGGCTGACATATAGAAAGTACTATAATGTCAACAAGCTACGGCTGAGTAAAACCAGAAGAATTATTATTTACTGTAAAGCCTGCATACACTTCCAGCTGTTTCTTTCAGTATGTTTTACATGAACCACTGAGAGGACTTCACAAACAAACTCCTGATCTTCCACATTTGTCTTTTTAGTCTTCTGCTACAGGCATCCACGTGCATTCCAGCAACATAACTGCAGCTTGCCATTTACTAAACCACCAAATAAATTCCCACCTTCCAAGGTCTTCTAATCCCTCTGAAAAAATCAGGCATCCACATCGGAAGAACGACAGCTTCTCTCAATAATTTCTTGGCCTCTTCCAAATCCGCTATGTCATCCCTGTGCAAGATGAAGAAACTTGTATAAGATTCCCGTACAACAAGATTTCTTTTATTTTTATACAAAAAATTAGAAAAGTTTTTTACATAGCAGCATCTCTTTTAGCATGCCAGTATATGCCTCAAGAGAGCACTCCTATAATCCTGTGACCTAAAATTGAATCCACTTTTGGAAGTTAGAGAAGAAATAATTTTCAACTCAAGTCATCTAGAGCTGCTTAATTAAAAATTGTTTTGGACAATGTGAACACCAAAGCGGGATCTTTAAAGTTCTCTGGAGTGTACTTGCATTCCAGCAGTACCTGTAACAGATCTACTGCACATAACGCTAGTTAGCAACAAAAGCTTAACGGTAATCAAATTAATAAACTGTTAGAACCAAAAGACCTTGTTTTGCTTATCTGTAGAAGATGATAACGGCTGTTTTAAGGGTTAGAAGAAGGATAATTTCTCTACTCATCCACACTAGCAAAAACGTGAATTTAGAAAATCCTCATACCAATGAATGCTCGGGTTCCTTGATACGATGTCCCTTTCAAGAGCTTCGACCAAGTCTTTGTCATAACCTGCTCCATCAAATTTTGGAATTTCCCCATCACCAGCTTCCTGGGGTGTTTTCTTTCCCTAAAAGTGAAAGTCATACAGGCTCATAAGGACATTATTCTTTCAACATATCCTTTATTAGCAATATACAGCAATATTGTCCGTTCTACTTTTGTAGAAGCCACAAGAAGGTATCTAGCTTTAAGACAGCCATCTCAGCACCATGATGGCCAGCAAAATCAACGTGTTCGCAACTTACACTCCACAAAAAGTCCCCAAACACCTGCGGCCGGCCTCCACCACAACAGCACCATGCTTCTTTCATAGATGCTTCTTTCACAGTGATAAAACCCCATCAAAGCTCATTACATATCACGGTGGGTGGGTTGGTTGGTTGATTTTAAAGCAGCAAACCAGGCTCTCTTAACAATGCCAAGCCACTCTTTTTAGACAATGGACGCTCTTCCTGGCCGGTCAAAGGCACAAATGGGGAAACAGCCTCACAAAGCAGGCTGCATCATGACTGAATGCTACATTAACTCCTGGCTGAAGACCAGGGCATCCAAAGCGTATTTTAAAGATGCTACACCTGCCACACTACCTGCCAGAGCTAAACAAGTGGCACTGAAAAGGAACACAAAAGCTGTTACACCCATTGTTTCTGATGGAGAAAACCCAGGAAGATTCTCTCCCCGTGTTTAATTAAAGCCTTCCTGCCCAGCTATTTCCCCTTTTCCCAACTGAGAACTATTTATTTCTCTCCTCTCATTCATAGGCCAGCTCCACGAACAGTTAAAATGCTTTTAGAAGATCATGTTTATTTAAAAGTTGCATCAAAAGCCCAAGAGAAGCTCCTCAAAAGGCCCAGAGTGTCTAGTTAATACTTCCACAGCGCTGTTAAGCTTATTGGGGTGCAGTAACAGATTCCCTTTGAAGCACTGAGGGCTCCACACTCCTCCTCTCCTACTTCAGGAAGAAAACCGCTTCCCCTCCCAACTCAACGGCAGCGTTCGGGGCTGTGCCTGAAAAGCAGCTGTGCCGCTTTAACCCAGAAGGCTGAGCAGGGAGCTACTTTAGGACCCTTAACTCAGCTTCAAAACACTATGAGCAGCAAGTTAAAGAATCCCAGCTGGCTGGACAAAAGCAGCCTAGGCAAAGGCGGGTTGGAGAGGCAGCTGGAGACACACAAATAAACCTCGCAGTGGAAAAAGAAAAAGGTAGCAATTACAACCCTCCCAGTTGCCATTTGCCCACGAGGCCTGGGAGGGAGAAGTTTATCTTCCCACTACTTATAGCTCTTGCTTCCAAGTGAACTCTGTTGTTTAGTACTCTCAGATCATTTTTTTCTTTTCTTTTTTTTTTTTGGTTTTGGTTTGTTGTGGGTTTTTTTAATGGAAATGAAGCTGAAAGTTGTGTTTAGACAAAAAAGCTGGTGTCAAAAATGTAATGGTCTGGCGTAAATGGAACCAGAGGGGAAAAAAAAAGCCTTGTAGAGTTTGGAAGACTTCAGGAGAGAGAAAATGGAATCCAAATGCGACCATAAAAAAAGAAGGGGGGGGGGACACACACGACACACCGTGAAATGAAAAGGCATTTGCTGTCTAGCTTTGTAGCACGCTTCTATCCCTCTGCAATGGACTGGCTTGCCTAGTGGAAGAGTTTTTCTACACATCTCAAAACAAACCGCACGTTTTGTTGTTTGTTTTTTTTCTGGGAGAACGAGAGCGAAGGCAGCTATCAGGGGGAGGCAGGGCGGGCGGCTATACCGCTGTGGAGGCGGCGGGGGCCGCTGCTTCCGAGCCAGACCCTTGGCTGCCCCAGGAGCCTGGCGAGCAGCAAAGCAGGTAGCGCAGGCGACACGGGGCCCGCTTGTGACGCGGCTTAAAGAAGCGGGAAAAAAATGGAAATAAAAGCCAAAAAGAAAGAAAGCACGAAAGGCCCGGCGGCGGCGCAGCAGCAGCCGAGCTGAGGGAGAGGGGAGAGGCGGCGGCTCCGCCGCGGGGGGGCGGCGCTTCCCCGTCGGCTGCCCAAGGGCCCGCTGCCTGATCCTGCCGGAATTCCTCCTCCCGGGACGTTTGTTTTTTTCTGCTCCCTGCGGCATAGCTCGCCGATAGAGAGGGAGAAGGGCGGCCAGTTGGAGGACGTGCTTTCAGCGTCACCCTGGCTATCGTTTTAGTGATCGTGAAGGTGTCGATTTTTTCAGTTGCAGAATTAACTCAAGATTGAAAGTATTTACATTTTTCACATGGAGTAAGATTAGTAATGTTGGCCCCAAACTGGTCCAACATGCAGTCTTCAGCCAGCAGGTAAGTAAGCAGCAACTAGAAAAAATAACTTTAAAACATTTGAACCTGAATCCACACATGAGGAGTAAGCATAATTTTTCCAGGTGTAGCCTTATCTCTTCTTATGGGATTACTTTCACAAAATGGCTTTAAATAAAGTCACTATGATGGCTTCACTCTAAAAAGGTATGCCAACAGAGGTATGCCACCTGGGTTCCCGCCCAGTCCCCCTGGCAATGCCATCATGTAACCTTCTCCTCAGCCAACCAAGTTCTGACTTGACACATTTTAAAAATTTGCTGGGCTTTCCATCAGGGTTTATCAGACCTGTACCCCTTCACTGGAACAAAAACCTCATTTCAAAAATCAGTTTATTTCTACTCTTGTATTAAGTTTGTGCATTAGTTTTGGCAGTTATCTCCTGTATGTGTCCAGCACCCTGATGCACTTGCATCATGGGTGTTCTCTGCCTTCTTTTACCAAACCAAGTAAGTCTCTTCTTGGAACACAACAGATGTTCTTATCCTTTCTTCTGATACGAACACATCTTTCCTGAGCACAGCTGTTGAAGTGCGCTCAGCATCCCCCAGCTGCTGTCCCACCACGGCCTCCCAACAGTCATGTGAGTATCTTTTCTTTCTGCTGGTAAAACGTCAACGAACTGGGCCTAGGATTTAATTGGCGTTAATTTCCACAGCTATATCATACTGCTGCCTTACATTCAATCTCAGACAGATCTATCACACATGATAACACTGATGGCTACAATGACCAGAACTCGATCCTGAAGACATCTAGCTTTCCTACAGACTCTTCCCACTACACAAATAACAACTGCCAGAGGCACTCTCCACCCCTTGCTGCCAAAGCCAAAGATGGCACCTGGCTGCACCTCACTCTGGCAGCCAGCCCGTCCTGTCACTGTCAAGAGAAGGTGATGTGCCAAATGAAAGTTCAGCCTGATCCCATTTCTGCTGATACGTCCAAGTCTTTCTTCTCTGCTGATGAGCTCCCAGCTTCTAGCAGAAATTCTTGTTGTAGTCTCCAAGTACACAGCCTGCTGCTCTGCACCGCTGAACATTATCCCATTTCCAAGACTCCAGCACAGAGTCATCCGATTCCTCCTGTACAACAGCCTTATTCTCCTCTTTTGGTGATGGTGCTTTCCAATTCGGTGTCATCGGCAAATTTAATTAGCGTATGCCTCTTTTTTTTTTTCTGTGCCAAGGTTATTAATTTAAATATATAACAAGAATCAATCTCTAGTCTTGAGGAAATCCATACATGATTTACCAGTTGACTGATACTTTTTCTTTCAGTACCACTTGTTAGCATTCTCCTTGCTGTCTAATTCCTCCTCACTTTACAATTCTACACCATACACTCATTAGATTAACTAATTGCTTCCCTTGTGGCATCCCAGTGGATTGATTTCTTTCTCTAAGACATTAACTAGAACTCTAAAGAAAGTGCTGGCAAAGCCAACACTTCTGCTTAAGAAAATATATCCCACTTTATTCCACTTTCCAGTTAGTCACAAGTCTTTAACTTTTCATCCATTCTAAATTTGTTGTAAAACTGTGCACTGTTTAGATAAAATTAACAACTCCAGTTGCCTGGATCACTTTTCCTTTCCCCTTGTAAGTACAGGCACAGTCAAGAAAACTCATCATTCACATGAGACAACAGCAGACTCAGTAAGTCTTACTGGAAATCTTTGCTCCCAACTGCGCTATTTCATTTACCAGTTCTTTCATCATTCTAGCATGGAGATTATGCAGCCCAATGCATGGAGGTCTATGCTTCCACCTAAATGCAACTACCTCCTCTCACATCTGATGATGCACATCAGAAAAAAATTACATTTTTATAGTTGTACCTTCATCGGTTTTAATATTCACTTTCACAGATACAGCAGCACAGCCCTTGGCTATTTCATATCCTTTGCAATATCCAACCTCCCCATCCACTGACCAGCTAAAATAATCTAAAGAGTACGCCTAAAAGTGTTCTGGTACTTAGGTATTACACAAAAGACATACAGGTAGCATTAATGCTGAACTGTTGGAACAGAAGCTAAAATTCTTGGCAATGATCCAGCAGAAGATAACCTGAGAGCAAGTCTAATCATTTCCCATGGAATTAAGAAGGAAGAAGCACTTGAAAGCAGTATTTTAGAAAAAGGAACACATAAATATAAGGGTTTAGTGGATAAACATCAGCCGGTGGGTTGCAGTTGAAAATTATTTTAGATAGCACTACAAAAAGTCATTTTACAGGCATAGTCAGGTTAAAACTCTTTCTCCCAAGATAGTTACTGTCAGAATGATGCAGTCTGGGGAAGAGAAATGGTGAAAGAAGGCATTTGCCTCAAGTGAGGCAAAACACTTCCAAAACATGTATAATATGCCTGTATTTTTCTTCATAGAAGATATAAATGGTTTGGGTTGGAAGCGACCTTAAAGAGTATCAGAGAAAAATATGCATATTTCATAGCAATATTATAGCCAGGACAGCATATGACCTACTACACTGCAACCAACATCTTAGGAAACGGATATGGCATCCAAGTTCTTTACGTGTCCTAAGTAGTTGTAGGCAAGCACCCAAACCCAAGAACAAGGGAGCTGAAACACTTACCATGAGAAGAGAGTTACTTGGTTTGAAGCTTCAGGTTTACCCTGTTATTTTTAACAGAATATGTTTAGTGGTGGGATTGTCAGTGTTAGGTTAATGGTTGAACTCAATGATCTTGAAGGTATTTTCCAACCAAAATGATTCTATGAAGCGTTACCGAACCTCTTTGATTCAGCATATTAGGCTACAGAGGTAAGCTTCTTGTAGCTTTAAGTTCAGAAACTGAAGAACATAAACACTTGCAAACTAAGAAAGGAAAAAACTGCAAGAGAAGTTAAACCTATTTTCATGCCTGTGTGTAAAATATGGGAAGTTATATTAACAACTTTCACTTCCCACACCTGGCTACTTCCTCTTTCATTTAAAATTTCTTCAAAGGAAAATCATGCATCCCTCACAAAAATCATCATACAACATGTGAGAATTTGTAACCTGGCGTGATTTTTGTATACATACCCCAGACAAAAAAAAGTAACCACCAAGTAGCTAGACAAAGGGGAAAACGAGATCACGTGTGCTGGCATTTTTTGAAGAGTAGACTTATTTTCCTTCTGCCACCTAGTGACCAATTTATTTGGATAAAAGTAGCATTTAAAATGTACCATGTTAAATGGAACATCTTCATGACTCTTCCTTCATCTAACAGCAGCAGCGTGGCTAATCGCGTTATTCCCAGAGACGAGTATTGTACAAGTCATGTTGTTGTGGGCTCCTTATAGTAAAGCCCTGTAATGCTCATCACCGGAAAGCTTTGACAGCAGAGTTCACCCTCATTAGAGCTAAGACTTTGAAGGCTGCCTTATACAAGCACAACTGGTAAACCCGTCACACACCACAATTCCAATTCCCCGTATAGGTAGCGGAGCCGTAAATAATTTCGCAGATCTTCACAAGGTTTTAATAGCTTGCAGGATGCGCACTTGTTATCTTAAATCTTACTGATGCAAGGTAGAGAGATTTCTAAACTGATTAAACTTGACCTGTGCAGTCACTGAGTGGCACTGCTGAAAATGGGCCTGGCCTTGCCTACTGATGGTAATAGGGCTGGGCTTACTGAATATTTTTCCTGTGTAACACAAAAGAAATCACGATGCAAAAAGCGTATCTTTGAGTTCCTTCTGCACAGTGAAGAAGCAACCTGTAATAGAAAGGCCATGAAGGGACTAACCAAATTAATTTGGTGGAAAATGGGCCTAAATATTTTCTATTCACCTCTCAAGATCTGTACAATACTGTGTGCTCCCATAGGAAGTGGCTTCTCGTACCTCTGTCTGTCGGGGAAGTAAAACTGCTTCAATACACTCTCTACTTGTGTCATTTATACCACAGATTCCTTGGGTTCCTGGCATTGATTCCAGAGTTAAATTCAAAAATGCAAGTGTCTCAGAAACAGCAATTTGCACACACATCTTTTTTCAGTCACAAAACAGTCCTGCCTTTGACGTCTCTACTTGATAGTGAATCACTGTTTCTCCTTTTCTTTCAGTTCAGCACTGCTTCTTTTTCATGGATCTTCAGAGGAAAGAATCTCCAACTTACTCTGATTTATTTCACTGTTTTTATTTTTAAAACAAAGCCTTTCCAAGAAGCATCTTCCTAAATACTGTAATAAATACAAAAGCCTTTTCATAAACTAAAGAAAATAAAAGTTGTTAAAGAGTATGCTTTTTAGTACATCTCCCTCACATAATTTTCAAATATATAACTTCAAATACTTTGGCGCAGATTTACCTGCATCAATGCATTTACAGAACTGTCCTGGACTTCTAGGCAAACCTAAATTTTACTACGGTATGGCAAAGGCAATGGTACTGGGGAACTCCATTCATAATGCTTAAAGTCTAGAGAAGGGCACTCGTCTCACTTTTGCACTTTTTACATGGAAATTTTTACAAAAGACCTGAATCGTATTCCTTTAACTTAAAATAAAAATAAAATAAAATAAAATAAAATAAAATAAAATAAAATAAAATAAAATAAAATAAAATAAAATAAAATAAAATAAAATAAAAAAAAAATAAAATAGGGTGGAGGAGGAGGAGAAGGGACTTTACACCTGACACTAACAGATGATTTGAGCCCAAGGTCTAACTGAGATGGTAAGAAACTCCCAGCCACAGGCCACCATGCTTCCTCCCTATCAAAAAATCTTCTAAAATCAAGACAGAGCAAATCTGACAGAGCTTCCCTTAATTTAGTGTCATTATTACTAAATATCCCCTGATACATGCTTTGTCCATGAGGCAAGGGGAAAGTACCAAGTTTTCTTGCACAGGATTATTGTGACTTTTTATTGTTACCTGTATTAAATAACTGAAACTAAGAATGCTTCCCTTTGCCTCCTGCTGCATCATAACTCCTACCCTCAACATTCTTTCCCATTTCTTACCTTGTCATCTCTTCCTCTTGCTCTAGATTCCCTTTCACGGCTCCCTGCAGGCTTCTCACCCCTGGATAATGCATGTGCTCTGCCCGCAGGCCCACGGGGCTGCAGTCCTGGTGATTCTTTCCTCAAAGGTTTTACTTCTCGGTTGGGACGTTTTATCTGAGGTGGAGCCCTAACAATAAGCAACCACAACAAAAAACATGCAAAGAACAATGAAAAAAGCACAACATTAAAAAAGAAAGATTATAATACTCCATTAGTTCCCTTAAGTGCATTACCACTAAAGCTGACAAGCCCCTAAGTCTTATATCTCCCTATATCTTCCAGCAGGACTAAGGAAGTGATCTTCCCCCTGTACTCGGCACTGGGAAGGCCGCACCTCCAGTAGTGGGTTCAGTTTTGGGCCCCTCACTACACAAAGGACATGAGGTGCTGGAGCATGTCCAAAGAAGGGCAACAAAGCTGGTGAAGGGTCTAGAGAAAAAGTGTTATGAGGAGCAGCTGAGGGAACTGGGGTAGTTTAGCCTGGAGAAAAGGAGGCTCTGGGGAGACCTTCTCGCTCTCTACAGCTGCCCGAAAGGAGGTTTTAGTGAGGCAGGAGTCAGTCTCTTCTCCCTAGTAACATTAGGATAAACTTCTTCACTGAAAGGGTTGTAAAGCACCGGAACAGGCTGCCCAGGGAAACAATGGAGTCACCATTCCTGGAGGTATTTAAAAGGTGTGCAAATGTGGTGCTGAGGGACATGGTTTAGTGGTGACCTGGCAGTGCTGGGTTAACAAGCACTTGTTGGACTTGATCTTAAAGGTCTCTTCCAGCCAGAATGATTTTATGATTCTATCTGCAAATCCAGCAACATATTTTTGGTTCTGACACCCAAAGTAAGAAAAAAATACAAAAGGAAAAAAAAGTTTCAACACTGAAACAAAAGAAAATTAACAACACTCTTAGGTCAGTACTCCTAACCAATCTTACTGCATGTAACAAAAGAGGAAACAATTCAGTAAAAGTCTTCAAAGTGTAGCTTCTTCTAACTCCAAACCAGGAGATTGTATTAGGCCACATTCATATATTCATATGCACAAGTTCTACACAACCAGATGACACACCTGGTAAAAAAAAACCCAACACATGAAAGATAGCTAATAGCTCTGACAGGCCCCAAAACAAAGAAGGGAGAATTTTAAAATAATCCTCCTACCTCTGACTTCATTCCCCTGTGTGAAAATGTCAAAACATAAAAATTGCCTAGAAAGCAAAAGCAAATACAACTGAACTGCAACCACCTATACTTGTGTGCATCGCCCACGATGTCAAAGAGAACTTGGCAGTGGCATGAGGAGAAAGAATGTGGTTTTAAGACAAGGTATCACAGTCATTTTGCTCCAGGGATTTGACTTGAAATACAGGAACTAAAATAAACAGCCAGGAATGTCACACAACTTTCATTAGTTTCCCCTATTAAATCATCTACTGATTCTTGTTTTGAGTAACTCAGAATTTGCTAACTACAAAACCAGTTTTGTGGAATATGGCTTAAAAAGAGTACACACTTAAACACAATGCTGCATTTTACTTTGCATACGATTTCATCAAACTTATTAGCACAGAAGAATGGTTCATTTTCCTTACTTATCTGCACAAGATTTAAATTTCAGCTTAAAAAAGCAGGCAAACTGTTGGACCTTTACCTCTAAGAAAGATAACAAGAATAAATACATCTTGCACTTCATATAACATTATCACAAAAATTCTTACAATCATTTCCACCACTCACAGAACTAATCAGTGTTAGTATTTTTTTACATTTACATTCTTAGGGCTTTTTGAAAAGCAAAGATACAATTGTTTGATAATCATAAAGCACATAAATTTACAAATAAACAACCTGTGTCAAGCTCTATTAGAGTGAAAACAGGGATTTCAGAAAGTGCACAAGCATCTCTTTTGAGAAAACCATTAGCTGACTAAAGTTACCTTAAAGGTGGTTACAGAAGAGAAATACCACATATAACAGGACATGTTTAACAATAACACTAACCCAGGGATTAAACACAGGTCATATTATCTGTAGCTAGGGAGTGGTTTCTAACCACCACATCCTTCAAGATCCTTCAGTTCCAGCTCCTCACTGACTCCTCAGCCATCAGTGAATTAAATTGTTTAAATAAACTGAAATGGAAAAGTTTTCTGCCTACACATGAGAAAGGCAACTGACACCAAAAGCCCGCTTACCTCTCCAGCAGACTCTAGTTCTAGGCACTTAGCTAGTCACTCCTACCGGAATAAAGGAGCGACTTTCTTTAGAACTTCAGCAATAAATCTGGCTGTAGATTACGTTTTTCCCCAATTAATTAGATTTATTCTTTATTACAAATGACTAAGGGGTAGGTAAATGAAATGTGATTTATGAAATGTGATTTTCACATTACAAATGCATTCAAAAAAGAACATAAAGTGATGGTAACCCAACTTTATTCCACCCTCTCTGCTTGAGCCTCTCGTTACCTGTGTTCAGCTGGAACAGGAGGGGGCCAAACAGCAGGATCTCTAAAAGGCTCATCTTGACAGGACACAGGGATGTCTGCAGGTCTGTCCATTTTAAAACTCTCTAAAGTGTTGACAATACTCTTAACTTGTTCGTATTCTTCAACTAATTCTTGTCGGACCTTGAGAAATACATACATTACTTAAATATTGTTACAATTCAAACTTTTTATTTTTTAAAACCATAGAAAGTACCTCAAAACCATATGCTACCCTCAAAAGCAGGGAGTCTCAAGCGTTTCCAGTCACAAACCCAAGACCTATCAGGTTGGAACAGATCTTTAACAATGGCATAAATGATTGAATCTCTGTTGAGTTTATCCTCCTGCTTGTCAATGTCATGACCAGACACGATGGCTAATGCAGGGATCACTCTTCCACAACATGTGCTGATCCTTAGATTTATGTGTGCATGTTGACATTTTTGCACACATACACACATTTTTATGCTACTGAGGGTGCTGTTGGCAGATCTTTAACATATTTGCTACTATTCTGGCAAAAAAAAAAAAAATTCTCTGATAACAGTCTCGAAGGTTCTAGTTATAAAACTGGTTAAATTATTACAATATAATATAAGAAAATTAACTTTGTGAGGGGCACAACATCACCATACAGTCAGAGCACAAGCCAATTCTTTCATGGATTGCAAAGATTAGAACAGAAAATGGGAACTTGAACACCCTATAGCATAAGTTCAAATTATAAGTAAAGTAAGTGAAATGAAAACAAGAGGAAATTTTGTTGCAGAAAGAAATCAGGTTGCAGAGTTATGCACCTGAATTTTATACTTGAAGTTTCTGTTGCCACTAGTCAGGGAATTAGAACTACTGCAATAATTTTAAAATTATTTACTTGATAATCGTTCATTCCAGTTTTCTTCCAAGAAGCCTTGGAAAAAATAAAATCTGAGTAGAAATTTGCTAAGTTTTAGGTGATATGTTTTGTTAGAAGCTCCATTTTTGTAAGGTAAGGCCACTGGTTCTTAGTAGACACTGGCAGCCAAGAGCTGCATTGTGCATTCCTGCTCAGAAGCACAAGCTTTCAGTGCATTAGCTTAAGATGTGCTAGGATTCATTGGACTGCACCTTACCAAGGATGCTTTCCATGCTGTGGGATCAACCTCCACGCTTACTTTGGTTTTACCTGCTGGAGGACTGTAACATCCAGATGTCACCTCTTCACTGAAGTGTTGGTTCACAGCTAAAACGAATTCATGCATTGCTGTGCATGCCTATATATTGGGATTGGCACTCTGCAGCTAGGATTTACCTTAGGCCAGCATGAATCTTGCCTGCTACACGCTTACAGCTGGAGTTCCAGAGATATGCTGAAGCTCTGCAGGTCAAGGGAGTTTCTTCCCCTCTACTCTGCCCAAGTAAGACCACATCTTGGAGTACTGCATCCTGTTCTGGGCTCCCCAGTTCAAGAGGCACGGGGAAATACTAGAAAGATTCCAACAGAAGGCTACAAAGATGATTTTTTTTTTTTTTTAAGGGACTGGAACATCTCTCTTAGGAGGAAAGGCTGAGGCACCTGGGGCTGTTTAGTCTGGAGAAGAGAAAACAGAGAGGGGATCTTATTAATGTTTACAAATTTCTGAAGGGCGGGTGTCAAGTAGAAGGGGCCAATCTCTTTTCAGTGGTGCTCAGTAGTAGGACAAGTGGCAATGGTCACAAACTGGAACATGGGAAGTTCCACCTCAACAGGAGGAGAAAATTCTTTACTGCGAGGGTGAGGGAGCCTGGAACAGGCTGCCCAGAGAGGTTGTGGAGTCTCCTTCTCTAGAGACTTTCAAAACCCACCTGGATATGTTCCTGTGTGGCCTGCCCTGGGTGATCCTGCTCTGGCAGGGGTGTTGGACTCGATGATCTCCAGAGGTCCCTTCCAACCCCTAACATTCTATGATTCTGTGATTCTTTCCATCCACAGGAAGGGCACATAGGCTCTAGAAGCTCTTGTGAAGAAACACTACGGTGAGGATACTTGTGGGCTGCCACCACCAGGCAGTGAGGCTACAATTAGCATATACTGCAAGGCTGAATCAAAAGCCAGCATCTGAAGTCAGCTTACAAGAAAGCCAGGGAAAGACACCAGGCACCCAGCTGTGCTCGTATCATGCGCTCATGTGAAAAGGAACCGGGGAAAATATTGTCTGGGAATGCTGCAACCAGGCTTCACTTTGTGGCAAACGGAGGAAGGCAACTGAGGACAGTATCAACACATGTCAATGATGTTGCCTGAAATCCAGACTCTATTTGCTCTGTGTATCCTGAGCAGATTCCGGGTAAGGAATCTGAGGATCGGGAGAATGGAAATGTGCACATCCAGTCTGTCTGATGAAGTTATAAATATAGCAACAGCAGATCAAGAAACTACTACTAAACAGCATCACATCTTATGACTGTTTTTCCTAATGGTGCTTACTGTTGAAAAGATGTGGCCGCTACCTGAGATATTCCCATCTCCCAGCGTGCTTGGAAAGGAGCCCCAAAGGGTATGTGCAGGGTGTGATGTCTTCTCAGCACACATTCAGAATCATGCCTCTTCCAGCCTGGTTTTCACCTGCTCATCCCATTTCTCTCCCACTGTCACTTCTCCTCTCAGAACAGCATCTCTCCTCACCCACCCTGCTCTACATTAACAAAACAGCAACAGCCACCCCTCACTTTTGGTGGAGCAACTTTAAGACAGAAAACACTATCTGACATTACCATTTGCTGTTGTATAAAAGACTGAATGATTAAATGGTCAGCACTCAGCAACAAACATACATCACCCCTTTCTGGAAGCTACAGTTCTCCTAAGTACTACCAGGTACAACCTACAGCAATGTACTGTTCTGCTCTGTGAGATTTTCCAGGAATTTTCTCACCGCAAGGATAAAATAGGAGATTTCAGCAGCAGAGTGAAATTTTCCTCTGGTTTAAAACTTAAACCCTGCTTAAGAAGAATGACTGTTGTCAGCAAAATACCAGCAAGGACAGAGGCAAAGTGAAGGGTAAATCCCCAAGACCCTGCATAGTCCTTGTAACACTGCCTTTACTTCACCAGGAGCTCTACGTGCATCTGCTCAAAAGGAGCCTTATGTATGGAAAGAACTTGATCATTTCACAGAGCAAAGCAGCCTTCTAGCTTGTTCCAGATGGGGCAGCCGTATCTTTCCAAAGACACAGGACATCCAGCTCAAGCAGGATTGCTCTGGGAAAGACAGTCAACACTTGACATGGGCCCCCTTGCCCTGCTTGGCTGTCTTTGCTTTTCCATCGCATAATCAGCAGATACATTCCCCAGTGCAAGAACTTCCAACTGAGTTACAAATGTGACTGATTATTAACTTGGTTCCTTCAAACTGTCTAAACACACATAGCTCCTGTCCAAAACCGAATCCAGCCAAATAGCTGCTGTGAGGTACAAAGGAATGACACAGCCTAAAGCCTCCAGGGCACTGCTCCGCAAGACACGGCCCCTTCCTACTCCACTGCTCCAGGAGACTGCAGAAAAGTTGGTGGAAAACGACGGGCTAGCACTGAGGGCTGAAGTGCTGTCATCCAGCTCTTTGAACCAGCAAGAAGGGCGGTATCTGAAAATCGAGAGAAAGTGAGCCTCTGATGCCTGGGAAGCTGAAGACAGGCTAACAGTTGCTGGCCATCTCTTATCCAGACCTGAGCAGACCCAACTCTGAAATATGCTGAGTCAGCACCTGGCAAACCAACCAACAAAAACCTCTTGATGTACACAAACAACATGACCACAAAGGAAAATCATCTGATAAATTTCTAGAGGCTTTAAAGAAATCAAGTTTAGATGAAACAGGTGCAGAAAGAGTTCCTTACAGCTGAGAAACAACTAAAACAGACGTGAGGCAAAGAACGGCAGTGCCATAGTTACGCAGGTGACTGAGTAGCATCTTTTTAAGAAATTAGTGCTACTCTGAAGCAACCTCAGAAGGCTGCAAACAGGAAAATGACTGGTCTGGACTCATCCAGTCTTTTTGCCCCCATCACACCCTTCCCTTGGGTGCCAGAGCCCTCAGGGGGCTCCAGCTCAGGTTGTAGAGAACCTGGAGAAAGCTTTTAGGTACTCCTGTTTAAGCAGTTTCAGGAGATAGTGTGGGCCGAGTCAACAGTTCACCACTACCATGCAGGAAGATCTCGCTTCTCCTCACTTTTTCTCTCCAACCACACTCTGCCGCTGTGCTTTTGGATTCAGTTCTGGGATCTTAATACAGTAAGTGAGCTTGGTAAAATGGCAGAAAATAACCCTAGGAAGGTAAAAAGGAAATAAAGGATGCTTTTGCTGGGTTAGCAACTGCACTGGCTCTCTGCCCTGTGATCAGGTGAATCCCAAGACGAAGAACAACAGGATACAGAGAAGAGAGAGAAGCTGGTGCAGCTGGAAGGAAGACTACGTGGGGAAGAGCTTGACCTCTCTGAGCACAGCAGGATGTTAACCGGGTTCAGCTACCATGTGAAACTGCCTGCTCTCCAGAACCACACTCTGGTACACAAGCCAGCCCTACCAGCCACATCATCTCCTCCGCAGAAGCAGCATCATGGGCAGTGATTGGGTGATGTTGGAAAGCCCCATAAAAAGCCTTTCAGCCCATGGGGTTGGCCCCACAGCTTTGTTTTGACATTCCAGCGCTAAGTAAGGATTTCCAGTAACCAAGCAGAAAACACAACCTAACATATGGGTATAAAACACAGTAAACCAAGAGTTGAGTTTACTCTTAGTGGTAGTTCCAAAAACCATTTCAGGGACTTTCTCCATATTTCACAGTCTGGGAACTGTTGTACCTTTGGCATCACCAGTTTTTATTTGCTGTAGTAAAGCTTGTATTTCTACATAACTTCCCATACCCATAAGCATGGGTATTTGTATCGCAGTAAATACAAATAATGTATGTGGGCCTTTTTTTTTTTTATTATATCATGCTGGAACAAAACCAATAAAGTTTTTATAAAAGTGTTTTTCAAATGTGAAATTACTGCCTGCAATTAGTGTTAGTTATTCAACAAACTCCATTGTAAAAAAAGTGAAAATAACAATTCCCTAAATCATACCCAAAATGAATCATAGAATCATAGAATGGTTTAGGTTGGAAGGAACCTCTAAAGGCCATCTAGTCCAAGCCCCCTGCAGTGAGCAGGGACATCCTCAACTAGATCAGGTTGCTCAGAGCCTTGTCGAGCCTCACCTTGAATATCTCCAGGGATGGGGCCTCAGCTGCCTCCCTGGGCATCTTGTTCCATTGTTCCACTACCCTCATGGTAAAGAGCTTGTTCCTAAATGGATGCCTTGTAACCCAGTCTGATCCCATGGAGTCAAAGTATAGTTCTTGTAATCACAGTTCTTCGTGAGTTATCTGCAGGATATTCCTAAATTACTTAAGAAGTAACCTACGAAGTGTTAATAAAACAGGCACAAAGCACAACCAATGTAAGCACAGATTGACTGACATGTGTTTCTTTTTTTTTTTTTAAGTAAAAAAAACCCAACCTTTATTCTTTAAGCAAGAACACAGTGGACCTAATCAGCTGCTCCCGTGACCATGGTCAGTAAGGGTGCCTTGCTGGCTGCTCCAGTGCTCTGAGAATGGTTGAACTCTTGCCTCAGCTCCAGCTGAGGCTCCTGTGCTCTCAGATATTGTGCAACAGAGAGCACACGGTTCTAACACACAGCAGGTTTTGCTCGACAGCCGCTGGCCTTGTCGTAAGGCAGCACTATCTCCCGGGGGCACACTCTTCTGTCATTCTGCAGCTGCTGAACTGTCACTGAAGCAGCTCTTTCCTACAAGCCAGCTGTCTAGTAAAAAGACTGCAATAGCCAAGAAACTCTCTCAGAATAAACAGGGGGAATGTCAAAATCAGTGAAGTTCACAGTAACGGTCATGAGCATAAACCTACCTTCTCTTGTTAAGTATAAAAAAAGATGAGTTGCTTCTGATTTTGAATCTTTCCAGTCCCAGCCTGCATTTACAGGGACAAATATGCCTACATGTCAGCCAAACCTCAAAGCACAACAAAGAAGTAACAACTTTTTTTTCAAATGAGGTCAGAGGCCTGGGAGTGAGGATAAGAATGGAGCTACACTCGGCCACCCAAGAGCAAGCTGGGAACTCCCTGGATGCAAAACAAATACGGGTCTCAAGAGCAGGTCAACCTCGATATCCCTAAGCCAAGCTAGTTATCAGTCAATCAATGACAATGAATTTTCCTAAAGGTCAGAGGAATTCCTATGTTGTCACACTGTTGCTTTGGTGGACCCTCCAGGGTGCATCTTTTGCCCTTTGAAAGTTCTGCAGGTTGTGCCAGGCTAGTAACACAATCCCTCTCCCCAAGTCAGCGCTGATTTTGAAGTTCCAGAAGCAGTATTCCATCAAGTGGAACTGTGCCAGTCAGTTGTTCCCAGGGGAGCAGATGATACATGTTCACATTCCTCCTATCAGCACCAAGCACAAGGAACCCTTGAAATCAGGGTGCCCAGTTGCAAAGCTGAAGCTGTCTGACTGTGTGACATGAAATACAAGCCACCAAATACTGGCACAGATATCGTTCTGTCCAGACCAACCTGTAGAAATTTGAAAACAATGACACCTGAGCACAGAGAGGTAGATCAAGAGTATTTGGGAGCCTGATCTGAAAATCACAACTGCTTCTGGTTCACCTCTGCTTTACATTGCTCAATAAACCGCTGGAAAAACCCTGTGTAGTACACAAGGCAATAAAACACATCCACCTAGCATGAGGTACCTATTCAGGATGGAGCACCCACTGTAGAGAAGTGACCAGATAAGGAGAACAATGGTTCACATAACAGGTATGAGTAGGTCAGCTGCAGAGCCACGGCTGTAACTATTCTTTGAGATGTTAGTCATATGAACATTCCTATTTTATGAGGGAACACGTACACAAACTGTTTAAAGTGAGTTCACTGCCTCAGCAGTACCAGGAGGACAAACAGCCTGCTTGCGTGCTGCGCACATACAGGAAGGAAGGACATGCTTCCTACTACCAGATCCTCTCAGAGCTGGTGCCCCAGGAACCCTTCAGAAGGTTCAAGACTGTGAATGTGCACACAGAGAATACATCTCAAGGAAGAACTAGTCTAAGTAATAATCTTCTCCTTCACTTTGCAAGTGTAGAGTCCTACACCTGGGGAAGAACAACACCCTGTACCAGTACAGGTTAGGGGCCCACGTGCTGGAAAGCAGCTCTGGGGAGAAGGACATAGGAGTCCTGGTGGACAGTAAGATATCCATGGGACAGCAGTGTGCCCTGTGGCCAAGAAGGCCAATGGTATCCTGGGGTGCATTAAGAAGAGTGTGACCAGCAGGTTGAGGGAGTTTCTTCTGCCCCTCTACTCTGCCCTAGTGAGATCACATCCTGGAGTATTTGTGTCCCATTCTGGGCTCCCCAGTTCAAGAGGCACAGGAAAATACTAGAGTCCAGTGGAGGGCTATAAAGATGATTAAGGGACTGGAACATCTCTCTTAGGAGGAAAGGCTGAGACACCTGGGGCTGTTTAGTCTGGAGAAGAGAAAACAGAGAGGGGATCTTATTAGTGTTTACAAATATCTGAAGGGTGAGTGTCAAGTAGAAGGGGCCAGTCTCTTTTCTGTGGTGCCCAGTAATAGGACGAGGGTCATTGGGCACAAACTGGAACACGGGAATTTCCACCTCAACAGGAGGAGAAAATTCTTTACTGTGAGGGTGAGGGAGCCTAGAACAGGCTGCCCAGAGAGGTGGTGTAATCTGCTTCTCTAGAGACTTTCAAAACCCACCTGGATATGTTCCTGTGTGGCCTGCCCTAGGTAATCCTGCTCTGGCAGGGGTGTTGAACTCGATGATCTCCAGAGGTCCCTTCCAACCCCTAACATTCTATGATACTATGATTCTTTGAGCACTTATCTACATGGACATTCACACTGTGGATCACTCCCAACAGTAAAAGTTCTACCTATCCAGTATCTGCTAGAGATTGCTAAACTCCACCTCCAAAAGGTACCAGTGGTATTAATCCTCCTCAGATGCCTGATTGATAGGATAAACTGAAGAACCTAAAGAACAGGCTAGTTCCATACAGCAGAAGAGACAGAATTTCAGGTAAAAATCAATGGCATTCATCCCTTTAACCATAACCTAAGGGTTGCTTTGCTCCTTGTGCTGCTTTCAAGAAGCATACAGGTATGGGAATTGTTTGCTTCTGCGCATTACTGGTGCCAAGTGGGTTAAACCTCAGTTCTGTTAAACTTATGTCATGAGAATGATCTAAAAAGAATATCTAGATATCATTTTAATATTGTGAATAAGCGTTTCTTGTGATCCAACTTTTGGGTTAATTTTTTTCAGAACAGGCTGTCTGTCAGATAGCTACTGAATGTGACTGACGGTTTGGATGTAGCTGCTGTTGGAGCTGGAAAGCAGTGCTAACTTCCAGATTATCAGACTCCCTCAAGAACTGAGCAAGCACAACAATTATTTATCATGAGTGGGTAAGAAAGCAAGTCTACCTCTACAGGTCTCACCAAACCATTCAGGTGCAGGTATGGAAAGGGTAGTGGTTCCAGGGCTGCATCATCTGCTCTCAGGGCCATATCATGTTCCCAGTGCTATGGGTAGTCCCATAAATGAATGAGAAGGCAAACAGCCTGGGGATGAAACACTTTTTTTTTTTTTTTTTAATCACACGTCTTGCTTTTTGGTGTTTGTTCCTGAGCCGAGACTGGCACCAAGAATGGCAGAGAGACATTCTGACAAACCTCATCTGCCACTGCTGTGTTGGGAATGAACATGAGCGCACGGCATGAGCGATGCTATCCCACCTGCTGCTGATCTTTCTGAACACAGTTCCCTAAAGGATTTATGGGACACTGTCAGGGTCCATTCTGTTTTTATCTAAAAGGGATAATTTCTGAGAAGATGCCAACTTCAGATCCTCTGCTAAGGAGCCAGATGCCTTCCCCAGAGAATAATCCTGGAAACCGTGTTAATGGTCTCTGTTTTTTCACTTGAGGCTTGTCTCCAGTGTACAGCACACTTTCCATGGTGTGCTTCAGAGAAGCACAGGCTTCTCTGAAGCAGTTCAAACAACACACAACATCACAAGACTTGAAGTAACCTTCACAAGATAAGACCTGTTAAAAGTTTAATGAAAGAATCAATGTCATCAGAGGAAACACTAAATCCTGGAAGTGAAGGCAACGCAGTGATGCAGCTGCAGAACAAGGAAAGCCTCATGCTCCACCTTCACACCGGCTCTAAGTCTGACAGGAACTAAGGACACGCATGGGTCACGAACACCTTGGATCAGCATGCCCTGGGCTGGGGAAGAGCTTGAATGTAAATACTTAAATGTGAATATCTCCTATGCAGCATTCAGCTTATTACATCACCAGGAAAGCTAGGCACCATCACCGCTGCTTTTAAACACCTACGAATAGTACGGTCCTTTCAAAATGATTGCTAAGTGTTGTAACTATCAGTACACAAAACACTCTATGTTAGTGTCAGATGTTTCAAGCACAAAACCGTAACCAAAGCACTTGCTGCAATAAAAAGGGAAGTTTAAGTGATATTATTTGAACATACGATATTTAGAAAAGCTCTTCTTGAAATCTTCTCTTCAGCTACTTACTGCAAAATTATACCTTTTATAGGATCTCTGTTCTTCTTTCAAAACATAATATTGATGCAATATGAATTCTTTATTATGGAATAGACTTTTATATGTCTATTCTCCAATTTATTTATTTATTTGATGGAAAGCATTTTGTAGAATAAAAAACAGGACCACAAAATTAAAGGAAAATTTAAATACTGGAGGTGCTAAATGAGGGTTCTTGCATTTCACCTGCAGATTACTTCCTTTGCTTCAACAGTACTCTCCCTAGCAGGGAGATGTATGTGTGTAAGAGGCTGAGAGTATTACTTGGAATTTTAGAAACCTGATCCAAATCTGCACACTGTAGCATTATAGTTAACCGTTGCTTGGACAACCACTGTTGTGGTGCTAACCCGTCCACTCACATCTTAGCTTACTGGACATTAGATGGTCAAAAGATAAAACAGCAAAAGGAAATATTCAGCAAAACAGTTTTTCCAAAGTATGCAATCACACACCGAGCAGTGATTAGCCAGACAACCTAAGTGAAAACAGCAACAACAAATTATTCAATTAGAACAAAAGAATTCCTTCTGAACACACCACAAAAATTATTTTCCCATGAATATCAACAAGATATTGTAAAAGAAATGTTGTAAACTTAACTGAAATATATGTCCTCTACATCTTGAAAGGTTTGGGAAGTATAGTGTGTTTTTCAAACATCAAGTAATAGAATAAAGGCAACCGTTTTTCACCCTACCTGTTGCCATTTGCCCTTGATTGCCGGATCTCTGATTGACTGGCAATGTCTCTGGATTTGCTGGATGACACCCTGGTAATACACCATAGAAGAGTCATAATTCCCAAGAAGTGCATATTCTCTTCCTTTTTTGGCATTATCACAAATCTCTGCTAAATTCATCTTCACTCAGAAATCTAAAAGAGAACATAATTATCAGAAAAATTAATTTTACACACTGTAGAATAACTCAAGACTGTGACACTTGAGTTTTTTGTTGTTTTTTTTTCCTCTCATAGCTGGATTGTGTTTTTCTACTCCCATTCCCATCCAGTCTCCCTCTTTTTCAACCATTTGGCTCTGGAGTATCTCTTTACTAGCCTAAGGTTTGAGATTATGAATCATGCTCCCTTATTGTGATAAAAAACACAACTTCTTTTCTGCTTTTGGCCTCAATCCTGTTAAATTAATGCAAGAAAATTAAATGCTCTGCCCACACTGAACCTAACCAGCCAAACTTTAATTTATAGATCACCACAATATATTAGCAGCCATCAACCCATGAATCACAAATCACACGAGGCATTAAATTGCTTTTTATACTGCTGTATCACATACGTGCCTACATGTGCCAAGCAGCATCAGGGAAGTCTGCACTTAGCACTTTCAAGAACCCTCACCCTAATGAGATTATGATATGGTTGAATGACAGCTCTACTATAGACAAAGTTGAGAGCCTCATTCTGTTTAAATATTCTTTCAAAGTACTCCAACATCCACATGATGAATGGGATTTTTTCATTAAATTTAACATGTCACTTTGGGATTTATGGCAGAGTTAGCAATCTAAATTTAAGATTTCTTAAAACAGTGATTTCCCCAAGTACAGCCTTCCCCTTGTCCCCAAAACAATTTAAGATTTACAGATTTTACTAACTTCTTATACAAGTAGTAAATTGCAGCATGACCTTAAGGCAAACCCATAGTCCCAACTTTTCCCAGTAACCATTCAAGAAACCAGTATTAAACCACACATTCAAAAGTAATCTCTGTTGTACAGCTAGGTTTGTATTTGAGGTTCAGGATTGAAGCAATGCCTGCCCCTTTAACGGAATCCCACGTGTCTCAAAGTCTAGGTCCTTACCACACAAAAAGAGCATCAGTTCCTTTCCCTTGTCCTCTGACTCAGGATGCGTGAGGTCCCTGACATTCACCCAGATATAAACCTCTGGAAATCAAAAATAAAAAATTACAGTTCATAGCTACGTAATGCAGAGAGTTGCATTGACCAAGAGGGAGGAGACTGGCCCAGGAGGGTCATCCACAAGCTGCATTGAAGGTTTGGCAAGAGCAAGATGGTGAGGAAGAAACAGCGAAGGAGGGATACAGCCAGACGGGGAAAGAGCACGGCGTGGGGCCTGGAGCAGCGCACAGTTCAGGCTGCACAGCTGGAGGCAGCCCGTGGTGCTGGGGGGTGCTGTAAGGAGCAGGTGGTAACAGAGAGAAGCCAGAACAGGGAGAAATGACCTTTTACAGCCTCGTGGGTTATAAAAACATTAGTAGTTTTTTCCAGCACAGACAAGATCAAGATGGCATTAAGGAGGATGTGTCTTATGCTTTTGTATTCCCTTGTGCTTAGCAAAATTCAAACCTCTGACAAGAAGTTAATAGCCACATGACCTTCATTCTGCCCTCCCTGAATGCTGCCGGTAGCAAATACACACTCTGCCTCTCAACGGTGCCAGACTGATGGTCCTTACTGCTGCCTGCAGCTGCGCACCAGCTCTGCTCCACCATCTCTTCACTCCTGCTCCCTGCAACTAAGCCACGGAAACCTGCTGCCCCCACTTAAACCCAGAGGCCACACGGTTTCTACGGGGCTCACAACTCTGATGGCAAGAACATGCTGCTACCTCCAGGCTGGCACTCCACCGAGGGCAGCAAGATGCACAGGGGCTTACTTGTCCTTGCGCTGTGCCTCACGTGTCAGCTTGCAGATGATTCCCACGGGCTGTTACAAACTTCTGAGCAGCCCAGAACTAAGGTGGAATGAGTGACAACCCTAATTTTGTTTTCTCTCGGTGCCGAGGAAGGGCGGGATACATCGTTGGAGAGCTCTAGCTCTGTGGCAATTAAGACTATTAAATTTTAAAACACAGAAGAAGTTAACTGACAGGAAAAAGTGATGTTGTTTGTGTTGCACTGGAAATGGATAAAAAAAAAAAAAAAAAGGAACTAAATACAGGCTACAACTCATTCAAATCTGATCAGTCAACTTATAAAAGAACAAAAGACCACCGGGGGCAGAATCCATTGCCCCGTCTTCAAACACATCCAGGTTAGGATCTGCTACACAACCAGCTTGTCCCCAGAAGGCAAACAGTCCTCAAATCTCTGGAGGTTTTCCCCACATGTAGCAAGAAAGAGAGTAAATAAAACATTTCTAAGGAACTGCTGCATTCAATTCCTAGAAATCTCTTGAACAGAACACAGTACTTCAGCAATCTCTTGTATATGTTTATTACAGCTAGTTCCCACCCCACAGGCATGTGTTTAACTCCCTTTTGCCTTAAGAGGGCTGACACACACATCCAGCACCCTTTAATCCCTTAAGAGTGCCCCACTCATTGGAGGAGACAATCTCCTCATCTTTGGTGGAAGCTGGGCCAACCCATGGGCAGGAGGAAGGCACAGCAGCCATACAAACACTGCTCCCTTTGAAAGACTGGTTAGCACAGGGAGCTGGAAAGCAGGAGGCCTCTCCATCATCCTCTTGGATTTAAGCACTTCATTTTTACATATCCCCTACCTTAGACACCAAAGCAGATAACAGAGTTGAAGAAGGTGAATATAGTAACATCACCCATATACCTGAGACATGGTTGAAACAACATCTGTAGACCTTAGTCCTAAATCAGTGCTCCTCCTTGACCTCCAGGCGGTTCGTTGAGGTCCTATTGCAAAAAGACTGGCTATTTTAAACTAATGGCTAAAAACAATTTAGACAAACTACAAACCTTTATGTGCACCAGCGACAGTAATATTAGTTCAGAAAAGCCAAAGCAAGTCAAAACAAATATGTCCAAAATTAGGGAAAAAGTATTTTTAGGAGGGAACTTCTTCCTGGTTTGTTTTGTGAACATCCCCACTCTCTTCAGTGCCAGTGGTGGGGAGAAAGAGGTAGCTCAAACTAGGTGGGGGCTATTTCATGTTATTTTTTATTATGTGTTCTACATTATATTAATAGAGTTCATACAACATTGCAAACATCCAAGGACCCAGAAATATAGAAGTCATAAATAGTGCTTTTGTAGTTTGGGGGTTTTTTTGTTGTTGTATGGGGGTTTGATTAAATATTTGCTTTTCCTACCATACCACAGCTACATCTTTTAAGTAAATACACAGCCAGGGACAACTGTTGTCAAGAACATTTAGAACAACGTACACATTACTTGTGACACCAGCTTTTCATCCTATCGGTGCGTGGTTCTTTCCTGCACTAGACCATAACGGCTCTACGGCACATCAAGATATCCTTGGAGATCCCTTAGTTCACGGATCATTGACAAGAAGAGACATGACAGACATTCACGTCGACGTAGCTGCCACACATGGGGTCCTAAGCCCACTTGTTAAAAACCCTGCAGCAGCTAGGCTAAAAGGTCACAGGGGATATTAATCTCTATTCTTTGGAGCATAAGCTGAGCTGATCCTTATCTGAGGTCAGAAAAGAATTTTTCTCCCAGAACTAAAGCAATGCACAATTGAGCAAGAACCGAAAGACAGTCTCTAGTTTTAACATTAAAGCATTACACGCACACAGACATATCCACGGGCAGGTACAGTGACGGTGTGAATAGTGGCCAAAAGGGGACAGCTTGTTTTGCACACTGTTCCAGGCTCATGTGCAACACCAGTGGGAACGCGGGACGACTGCCTCCCTTCAGCCTGTTTCTCACTTACCCTCAGCACAGTGCTACCGAAAGTAATAAATGCCCTCCCCTATAGACGGGGTCTGTAGGAGGGGTTTTCCTGTTGCTTGATACTGAACGCTCAGCTCTGGAAATGCCCAAATGAAAGGCATCTCTTTCCATCTTTATATGTCTCTTCTATGCCTCTGTGTTTTGACACAACCAGTTACACAACTGTGTCCCATTTTCTCCACAGGCACTTGACTCTTGCACAGGATGGATGACACCCATTAAATGAGCAGTTATTCATTTCTGCTTTACTCTCATTGTTTCAATAGTCACAACAACCTTAATTTACTGCCTAGTAATCAGACTTTTCTCCAAATTAGTTGTTAATTCCTCATTGATAAGATTATAACATACCTGTGGTTTTTTGTGGACATGTGTCTTTCTCTGACGAAAATTTTACCCAGGCAGCCCAAAAAATTTCCACAGCTCCCTGAGATTGCTGGACATATGGTCTCACGTCATAGCAGCTGTGCAGTATTGCTGACTGGGCAGCTGAACATCTGGAAAGGCCTGGACATACGTAGATGAAAACTGGTTACTAATTCTGTTTCTCATTTTCTGTAAATCAGCCGCACAGCATAAAGTCAGGCATCCCAAAATGCAATGTAAGAGACCCGACTACCGTCACAAGACAGAGAGCCACCCTGTTAGGCACCATCTTCTGAAATCCAGTGCTGAGGCACTTTTTCTTTCCCCTTCCATGAAACAGAGCCACTGCACAACCCCAGAATAGGCCAACTGCCACCCAAGGCAAAGCACAGAAGCGAATTCCAGTGTTAAGGAGGTTCCGAGTTTTGGCTTTACCCATGTTTTGTGTGCACTCATTTCTGTTAGCAGAGTCTAAGCACTGTCCTGAAATTGTTCCTTTCTCAAAGTCTTCTTACTGCTGGGAAGCTTTTCCTTACAATTAATCTAAACCTGCCCTTCTTAGTTTTGAAGGCCATGTTGGTTCTGTAAGCCGGCTTTGACCAGTTTTGAACAGCTTCGTCTCCCTTGATTATGTTTTCACTTAAAATAGTACAGTGATCCTATTTTCCATTTTCTCTTCAAAGTTAAATGTATTAAAATAGAGACAATATGACAATGCCTTACCTGGAAAAGTATAAACTGCAACACTAACTGGACCATTATCAGAGGAAGTAAAAAGCATTTTTTCTCTGCATGACATGCAGTTCCCACTAGAAGCCTACAGAAGCCTATTCCTGACTGAAATACAGGCTGTATTTCTTTTTCATGTGCTTGCTGCATTTTATTTGATTTTTAAGAGTAAGTTATTAGAAGATGCAATTATTCAACAAGATTTAAGTAAGTCTTGCCTGCTTTATTAGAAAGATTATCCCTTTTATTTTGGACTTGGGTGCAGAACAACTGGTCTTCATTTCTAATAATTAACTGTCCCAGTCGCTGATGCTGCAGACAATTACCAGGCATTACGTTCACATGACAAAAACAGCATTTTAACTGATCATTGTCAGATAAAATACAAACAAACAAAAGGCTTGCCAAGTTCCACAGCCAAATCTGTCTTTCCCTGTTAACTCGGCTTTGTTTAAACTTGCAGCTGTGGTCCCGTGGACTGGTGTGGAAGCTAACAATCGTTACCTCACAGGATCACAACTCCTGTTAAAGATACATATATGTATATATAAATAAGAACGTGGCTCGGTTCTGGCAGATTTGGATATAAACTACATTTAAATGGCGTCTTGAATCAAAGACAAGAAGCGTGCTACACCAGTGCTCTTTTTTAACTTCTGCTGTGCGCGCCAGCGGCGACAAGAACGGCTACAACCACGGCTACAACCGTTGCAGCGGCACCAGGGGTTGCAGCTGGTAATGATGCCATGGGAGCGTTCACTCCCCGTTCCACATGTGGCTTCAAAGCAGCACGCACGTCGGATAAAATATACGCACACCCCGTGGTCCAGGAAACCCAGCACCGAGGGATCTTTCAATTCAGTTAACTGCTTTCTGTTAACGGGGTTTTGGCTTCTTTGCACTGAAATTCTGTTTTGAAATAGGAGACACGGATTTAATGGGGAAAAGTGTATGGAAGTGGGAAGGAGAAGAAGCACGCACACAGGTCTCAAACTATTTTTGTGTGGAATCTTCCGAGAGCTAACTTGAAACAGAGATTTTAATGTTACTTTAAATGCAAGTGAAAAAAAAAAAATCTTCAAATGAAGTAAAGACATTCACCACAAGTTAACACTAAACACAAATACATGAGAAACCACTAAACAGCTGGTCAGTGTCTTAATTAGAGAGAATATACTATTCCACCGAACAGAAAATGTATCCTGGAGAATCACACAATGCTTTGGGTTGGAACGGACCTTTAAAGGTCATCTAGTCCAACCCCTTTGCAGTGAGCAGGGACGTTTTCAACTAGATCAGGTTGCTCAGAGCCCCATCCAACCAGACCTTAAACATTTCCAGGGGCTTTACCACCTCTCTGGGCAATTCGTTCCAGTGTTTCACCACCCTCGTTGTAAAATATTTCTTCCTTATGTCTAGTGCAAATGTATCCTCTTTTAGTTTAAAACCATTACCCCTTGTCTTGGTGCAACAGGCCTGGCTAAAAAGTCTGACCCCATCTATCTTATAGGCCCACTTAAGGTCTCCCTAGAGCCTTCTCTCCACCTGGCTGAACAACCCCAACTCTCTCAGCCTTTCTTCATAGTGTTCCACTCCTCTGATCATTTTTGTGGCCCTTCTTTGGACCTGTTCCAACCAGTTCACATCCTTCTTATGCTGAGGACTCCAGGGCCAGACACCATACTCCAGGTAAGGTCTCAAAAGAGTAGAGTAGAGGGCGAGAATCACCGCCCTTAACTTGCTGGCCACACTTCTTTTGGTGAAGCTCAGGACACAGTTGGCCTTCCGGGCTGCAAGAGCATTGTTGGCTCATGTCCAGCTTCTCATCCACCAGTGCCCCCAAGCCCTTCTCCACAGGACTTCTTTCAATTCCTTCATCCCCCAGCCTGGACTGATAACCAAGGATTGTCCTGACCCATGTGCAGGACCTTGCAATTGCCCTTGTCGAACCTCATGAGGTTCACGCGGGCCCACTTCTCAAGCTTGTCCAGGTCCATCTGGATGGCATCCTGTCCCTCTGGTGTGTCAGCTGCACTACTTGGCTTGGTGTCATCTGCAAACTTGCAGAGGGTGCACTCAATTCCAATACGTCACTGATGAAGATACTAAACAACGCTGGTACAGTAGAGATGGCCATTTGCAAAGCCTTTGAACTACAATTTTGTGAAGAACTAGAAAGAGAATCAGAGATGGCTGTGCTATTCCTAAAACTGACTGCAAAATGTATCTGCCTCCAGAGCACCGCATGTACCAACTTCAAGCATATCCATACAGTCTCATCACCATTATGCAGTTACGAGGTGTTCCTCAGTTAGGCTGGCAACAGAATCGAAAGCAGCTGGCACAAACACCGTGGGGCACTCCAGGGAGAGTAACTCCTACACACACGCAGTTGAGGCAGCGAGAGGCTTGCTAGCTTCTTCTCCAGCTTAGCCCTGCTGGAGCCAGGCTAACTCCACACATCTCTCGTCTCTCCAGTACAGTTCCCAGGACTTCTGGCATTAGTACCACACAAAAACCAAGCCAGTTTTCAGGTGGCACCAGCCCTGAGGTGACCGATCCCTCCTCTGACAGGACGCGGGGCTCAGATACCTGAAGCATTGTGTAGGGCCTGTCCAGAGCTCAGTGAAGTGGAACTCAGCCCAAATCACTAATCCCTCTGGCCCTCTGTGGAGCTACTCGCTTCTCTTGCACATCACATGTGTAAGCACTTCTGGTGGAGCAAACACGCCACCAAAGACTTCGGAGACGGGTCTGTGCAGAGCCAGCTTGGGTTCAAAGTGTTTATTAGGTCGGGCTCTGTGCCAAGAAAGGCAGTTAAACTGCTCCTGCACCTGGCCCTGGATACAGCATATCCACGTTCCCACAGCGCTGCCGCTCACGAGCCCTGCCAGACCATAGTCAGCTCCACAAAGATTCAGTTCTGGTGCTCCTACATTCCTAGCACAGCCAATCTGCAACCCAGATAAACTTTCCATGAATAATTGCGGGTTTAATGGACTCACACATGTGTTTATAACCCTGACTCATGAGGTCAGAATTTAGGGCTGAATACTTTCCACCTTTTGAATTCCCCTCTGAATTCCAAAGAATTGGCTCTTTAGGACTATGAGCGTGTATTTTTTTAATTAGAATTTTGCTTTTTATAATTGTTCTAAAAAATATATTTTTTTTTAAATGTACATTTATATGCATATTGCTGTTAGTGCTACAAACATCAAGTCTTCAGATTTCTTAGCTCATCCTCAGAAGAATCAGCTTGGATTTTTTTTTTCTTTTTTTCAATTATTTACACAAAAAAAATGCAGATAAAGGCCTATTGTTGTTTTCTTGTCTTCCATTTACTTTTTGATCTTGAGATTGTGATTAGCCAAGGGCAGGATTCATTCCTCTCCATTAACTGCTCAAAAGCCCAAGTCTCAGAGAGCAAAGCAGCGTGGAAGCTGCTGCAGCGGCGATGTTCACTTCTGCAGTCCGGGTAAGTATCAGGAGCTGCACAAAGCCCAAGTCTGCCTGGGAGGTATCTGACATCTGATGGTGAGGGTGGGGGAAGAAATTGCCCCTAAACCTCCAACTGCAATAAAACCCAAACGTCCGTTGGAAAGAAACCCAGCTCTGTGACATTTGAAACTATTAGGAATAGATATTCAATATTCATACACAAGAGAATAATGCACTGACACTTTTCAAATATAGATTTTCAGGAAGAAAAAATAACTCCCTCTAATACACCAGTCATAAATATGTATATTTTAAATATGATATGGAACCAGAACTCTAATTGTATTCCCTGCCATGCCTGTCGGAGAATACAAGATAAAAGCTAACACTAGAACTGTCATTAGAGGAAATGGAGAGGGAAAACAGACAAATGCCAATACTAATTTCTAATTTCATGACAGGCACGCGAGCACAACAGAAATGAAGCAAAATTAGTTTTTAAAGTAACACTGTATCGGGCACATGCAAAGATCACCAAGTGATCAATAAGCTCAACAGAGCCCAAATGTGGTAGGAGACACGAAACCGCAAACTATGAATTAAACTGGTTGGGGAAACTTTCCAGAGCGGCTAGCTCCTGGATCTTTCTGACCGTTGTCCCCTCCGTATCCATTTACCCAGCCTCCAGCCTACTCTGCCTTCCGCACAGCCCTCCCCTGGCATCTGCTCAGCCCCTCCGCCTCCAACAGATCTCTCTGCTTTCATCCATCTACCTACGTCCCCATCTGCCCCTTTCCTTGTATTCTTTCCTTCCTCCACCTTCAGTAGATCCCTCCACTCGCATCCACGAACCATCCAACCCGCTCTCCCCCCACAACGCACCCCTTTAACTGCAGCCGCCCACTCGGGTTTCTCCCATACCCCCCACCCCTGCAACACGCCTCCCCTTCTGCGGCCGCCCGCCCACCAGCACATATCCCTCCCGCCCACGCCCCCAGCCCGGCCTGCCGCATACCCCTC